>JAVJIF010006299.1:0-239539 GCA_038442645.1 Agave tequilana | reverse complement strand
TTTAAGATATCTGGTGAAATCGGATTCGAGAAATTCAATGTAGATTTCAATTAAAAATCCTAAAATCTTCCGGCAGTACCGGTCGACACCCAACCGGTGGATTTTCGATTATTCGGAAAAATCTCAAAAAAATGAATTTAGATAGAAAATAAAATTATAAGGAGTAACATGAAAGCCATTTTGAAAATTAATCCCATTTGAAAATTAAAATCCGGGAATCAGTCAGCGATGCCAATCGACACCGTTTTGGAGATTTTGCAAATAATTCTGAAAAATTCCAGAAAATCATGAAAAATCTAAAATATTAGAAAATGATGTTAGAAACTGAAATCGGTCAAATCGGGTTACCAGAAATGCTAATTCGAGCAATACACTATGTTTCGGGCCCCCGGTTCAGACTAGGGCTGACTCCGAGTCTACGAATATAAATCCAATAGAAACAATCACACCAATAATCATAAACAAAAACAAATACAAGATAAATCAAAAAATATGTTAGAAAATCAGAATACGTATCTACGTACGTATTCTAGGAACGGGGTGTTACACAGGCTGGGTCAGTGCTGGGCACAGATCCAGTCGGGTCTGGCCCGACCAGGCCAGGCCTGCGGCCTATCCTGGCCGAGAGCAGTTTTTTTCTTCCCTCTAAAACAAATTAGATAAAATCCTAAAATAATTATAAAAAATACAAGACACATCTTAGGTGTTCTATATAATTTTATTTGGATTTTAGCATAATTTTTTCAAGGTGAAATCACAGCTATAATATAATGTGTACTACGTGTCGATAAAATGCACAACGAACTTAAATCTACGAAATGCCAAACTAAAATACCTGGAACGCTTTCTTCAGTCTGGAAGTTCTTCTCCTCGACCAGCAATTCAAAGATTTGGGAGAGAAAGAGAAGTGTGGTGAAGAAGAGAGAAAAATTTAGGTTTTACAAATGACTTGAGATGGTGAGATACCCCTTTTATAGCACCACACACAGCCCTAAGCCACCCCTGAGAGTTACGCTACGTAGAAGGAGTAGTAGGTTCGGTTGGATGAGTGGGAATGAAGGGGGAAAAGTAACGGAGAAGTTAGAGAGAGTGGGGAAGTTGGAGAGGATGAAGGGAGTTAAAGGGAGGTTTAAATAAATGGGCTTGGGCCTCTAAACCATACACCAATCTGGCAACATGGTTAACTCACTACATTTCTTCCTAGCCCACCAAGGTTCAAAACTGAGTGGCTGCAAATAAATTTTGTATTTTATTTTTTATTTTTTATTTATTTCTTATTTATTTATTTTTGCCTTTTCTTACTCAAATTCCTATTTAATTCGAAAAATTTTTTAAAAATAGCAAATATTATTTTAAACATTACTGAGAAATCGAATTCATGAAATTAATCTCTGATTGCAAATTAAAAATCTGGAAGTCGTATAGCGATACAGATGGGTCACGAATTTCAAGAATCTTCAATTAATTTAGAAATATTTTGGAAAATCAAGAAAAATCTGAAATATTAGAAAATTTTATTACAGTTAAAGTAGACTTAGTTTAGACCACCAGAATAGGTGTTTATACCATACCAACCTCTAGTGGAAGATACCCAGTGACTGGGACCGAGGGTTACAATCCAACCCACCCACCTAATAAAAAGAATTTCATCCTCGAAATTCAAAAGTAAACAAAGAGAAAAGTATTCTAAGCTATAAGATGATGAATAGATAGCTAGAAATGAAATAAGTTACCTAAGAAGATATGACGATATTAACCCTGATCTCATCTTCCCGTTCCCAGATGTAATCCCTAGGAGAGTTTGGATCCCATGATACCAGTATTAAGGGAAGGTCTTGTTCTTCAGAACCTTCTCCTTCTTGTCGATGATGTGGATTGGCAGAGCCTCATAAGATAGATTGCAGTTCAGTCTCAGATCTAAATAGTTCCAGAATATGTTGGTCGTTCCTGACGTACTTCCTTAATTGTGATATGTAGAATATGTTATGAACACCATCTATTGCTGGAGGTAAGGTTACTCGATATGCTACTTCTTCGACTCGGTCATGATGTCAAAAGGTCCAATATATCTGGGACTCAGCTTCCCACTGTAGCCGAATCTAATGACCCCTCAAATTAGTGAGATCTTAAGAATATATGGTCACCTACTGCAAACTCTAAGGGTCTTCTCTGGCATTGGCCCACTTCTTCTGACGATCTTGAGCGGCTTTCATATGTTCTTGATCTAGGCCACCTTCTCTACTGTTTGTAAAATCAGATCTGCGCGGAGCAGCTTCCTTACGCCAATGTCATTCCAGCACACAGGAGATCTAAACTTTCTCCCATAAAGTGCCTCATATGGAGCCATCGGGATACTAGTCTGATACCTGTTGTTGTAGGAGAACTCCACTAAATGCAGATAGTCATCCCATAATCCCTTAAAGTCCAGTATACCGGTTATAAGCATATCCTCTAGAATCTGAATGGTTCTTTCTGATTGGCCATCAGTCTGGGGATGGAATGTCGTGTTGAACTTTAACTTGCTGCCTAAGCTTCCTTTGAAGACTATCCCAGAAATGCACACAAATCTAGTGTTTCTATTGAAATAATACTAACAGGGACTCCATGCAGTCTGAATATTCCTGCATGTACTTCTCTGCCAGTGCTTCTGTAGACTGTCCGATTCTGAAAGGTATAAAATGAGCACTTTTAGTGAGTCAATCCACAATCACCCATATAGCATTGTCCCTCTTGGACTCCTATGCATGCCAACAACAAAGTCAATGGTAATATTCTCCCACATTCATTCGGAATATGGGTAGATGTAGCAGCCCCGCCATCCTCTGGTGTTCCGCCTTGACTTGTTGGCATACAAGGCAACGGGCTACTAATTGAGCTATCTCTCTCCTCATCTCGTGCCACTAAAAGTGTTACTTGAGGTCTCTGTACATTTTAGTACCCCCAGGATGTACGAATAAGGGAATTGTGAGCTTCAGAGAGCAACTCCCTTTAAATTTTCCCAGATGGTACACAGAGTCTGTTTCCAAGCCGAAGCGAACCATATGCATGGATGACTATATCTTGCCTTAGTACGGCTTCCACTTCTTCTCTGATCTTCTGCAAGTTAGGGTCTTCCTTCTGAACCTCCTTGATCTTCTCGATCAAAGATTGTTGAGTCACCAGGTCATGAGTCTCCCAATATCTCTAGGTAGAATGATCTCCAAGTCTAGCCTAATAATCTCTCCCTGCATCTCCTTCTGCTGAGTCATCATCATGAAAGAAGCTTCCTACTGAGAGCATCAGGAACTACGTTCACCTTCCTGGGGTGGTATTGTAGATCTAGATCATGTCTGCCATAAGCTCTAGCCATCTCCTTTGGTGCATGTTAAGCTCCTTTTGGGTAAAAATATACTTGAGACTTTTATGGTCTGTGAATATCTCCACATGCTCTCGGAAAAGATAATGTCTCCACAGTTTAAGGGCGAAGATGACCGTTGCCAGTTTCAAATCATGGGTTGGGTAATTTCTCTCATGGAGGTTCAGTTATCTTGAGGCGAATGATATCACGCTGCCTCGTTGCATCAACACACAGCCTAGGCTGCGCTCAGAAGTGTCGTTATGTATCACCATCCCCCAGATCCATCTGGAATTGCTAGAACTGGTGTTTGTTGGCAATCGATCCTTCAGTTCCTATAATGCTAACTGACATTCCTCAATCCACTGATACTTCAGTTCCTTTCTAGTGAGCTTGGTTAGAGGCACGGCGATTCTAAAGAAATTTTGGACAAATGGACGATAGTAGCCAGCCAGTCCAAGACTTCTCATTTCCATGACAAACTTAGGGATTGCCAATCTCTGACAGCTTCTATTTAGCCTGGATCCACCGAGATGCCATCCCTAGATATGACGTGCCCGAGAAATGAGACATGATCTAAGCAAAAAGAGTATTTACTAAGCTTTGCATATAAGTTATCTTAGAGTTTGCAGGACAATCCTTAAGTGCTCAGCGTGCTCCTCTTTGATCTTGGAATAGATCAGGATATCATCATAAAGACCATGATAAATTGATCTAAGTATGGAGCAAAGACGCGATTCATCAAGTCTATGATACCGCAGGGAGCATTGGTGACTCCAAATGGCATAACAAGGAACTAAATGTCCATATCGCGTCTAAAAAGCAGTCTTAGATACATCCTCAAGTTTCACCTGCACTTAGTGATAACCAGAATGGAGATCTACCTTAGAGAATATTGTGGCTCCCCTAGTTGATCAAAGAGATCGTCAATCCAGGGTAAGGGATACTTATTCTTGACAGTGACGTGGTTCAACTCCCGGTAATCAAGGCATAATCGCTGGCTACCATCCTTCTTCTTGACTAAAAGGACCGGAGAGCCCCACGTGAAGCACTCGGTCGGATTAACCCCTTATTGAGCAATTCTTGAATCTACTTCTTCAGTTCTGCTAGTTCTATCAAAGCATCCGGTAAGGCACCTTGAAAATAGGGACTGTTTCAGGCAAGACTTTGATACTAAATTCTATCTCTCGAATAGGGAGTAGTCCGAGGAGATCCTCAGGAAGGATGTCAAGAAATTTATATACCCCTCAAGCATATTATCCTGCTCTGAGTTCAAGGACTCTAGCACTCCCTTTAATTGCCTCTTCTTGAATTGGGCTTGCTCCAGAGTTACATCCCCATCATGGAATTCAAATTCTGGATGACTGGGGACCCGAAAAGTAACTTTCTTCTTCCTATAGCCAATGAAAGCATAAGAAGTGCCCAACCAGTCCATGCCAAGACAACGTCAAACAAGGAATCATTTATGACTATCAGGTCGGCTAGAAACTCTCTATTACATATCATTATAGAAGACTTCCTACATTCCTTAGAACAGACAACTATCCCGCCTCCCGTGGCTATGTTTCAAGGATTAACCATTTCATCACAAGAAATGTGGTGCCGAGCAATAAAGTTTGCAAAAATAAAAGAACGGGTAGCCCCGAAATCGAAGAGAACATGTGCTAGAATAGATTGTACAAAGATAGTATCTGCGACGACTCCATCAGCTACTTCAGCTTCCTCTAAAGTCAGATTGTAGGCCCGGCCCTGCCTTTTCACTTGTCGGCCTTGCTGATGAAATTACACCTAGAGGGGGGTGAATAGGTGAATATCTAATCAAATGAAAATTCTAGACAATTTAATGTGAAATAATGCAACCGATCACTCAAAACAAGACTTGAAGCCAGATTCCCCTTGAAGGGCTCTGAACTTCTTCTCATGATTCCTCTCGATAAGAGTTAAGGTGCTCAATTGCTATCTTGTTAAGATGAGTACTGATCGACAAGAATAAATGAATAATAAACAAGTACATAGAGACAATAAAGCAATCGCAAACAAAAAGATTTGTTCCGAGATTCGAGCCACCGCTCTACGTCCCACCTTCACTACCGTGAAGGATTTCACTATCCACTATTGGATCCTCCACAAAGGGACTTACAACAAGGAATTACAACCACCCGAAGTACACAACTTATCAACTCAATCCTCTACACTAGAGGCAACACAAAGCCAATTGAGATAATAAGCTCTTGGTGATTAAGAGATCACAAATACTCTCTTTGAAGCTCTCTTACAAAACCCTATAGAGTAAAATATAAATTTGAAGCTCAAGGATGTAAGTGAGTGTGAAAATCAAAAAAAGAGAGATTTTAAGAGCAGAAAAACTCAATTAAAACTTTAAAAATAAAAGCAGAAAAGAGAACTTGAAACTTTTTCTTTTTGAAAGCAAAAACTAAATTTTTAATAAAATTTGTTGTTATAGAATATTAAATCTCAATGACCCTTTATATAGATTTCAGAAAAACACTTTTAGAATAGTTTACCAGGTCTAAAA
This sequence comes from Agave tequilana, assembly GCA_038442645.1. Taxonomy (NCBI): domain Eukaryota; kingdom Viridiplantae; phylum Streptophyta; class Magnoliopsida; order Asparagales; family Asparagaceae; genus Agave; species Agave tequilana. The sequence continues at coordinate 233,669 of JAVJIF010006299.1, read as the reverse complement.
ATGAAGAAATTAACCCTAGAAATTCAATTTTTCACGTTTTAAAAGAAACATGTTTAAAAATAGATTTAAAAGAGCTGGTCATTATTGCTAATCTGGCAATCCGTCGGTCAACTAGCCATTTAAAAAATTTTGACCATTGGCTCTCAGTCGACCGGTCCGTCAACCGTGTTTAACCAAGACCAAACTAGTTACAGTCGGTCGACCGCCCGGTCGACCGCAATAAAGGATCGGTCGATCGGGAATGTGCACAACATGCACACCCCAATTGTCAGAGGTTTGGTCGACCGTTCTGCCCTGTAATAGGCACGGTCGACCGACCTAAGCCAAAAACTGGGTCAAAGTAATTTTTGAAGATAAAGAAAATTTTCAAATAATTTTTGTTTGAATTTTGAAAGAGAGAAGACATGTATAGCCATGAGATACAAGTTCTAAACTGAGATAGAAATTTTTAAGAAAATGTGAAACAATTATTAAAACCAAACATGTCAAAACCATACTTTTGAAAACGTGTACTTTTGTGTGTGTATATCTTTGAACTTCAAATCTATATTCTACTCTTTAACAAGCTAGTTTCTTACAAGATTCTAATCGACTACAAGAATCTTCAAGTGGGCTTCTCTGATAGTGACGTTTGAGCGACGCTGAGTGCTTTGAGCTATGATCCCGTTCTTGAGTACCCTTGAGCCATCAATACCTTATTTTAGAGAAAAAACCTGTTAGATCTTTTTGAACCTTGAAATACACTCTTCAACTTGATCAGTACCAAATAACTTTATATGCTTTGTTATCATCAAAACACAAAATTGGGATTGTAACCTTTGTTATTTCTGTGTTTGTTCATATTTTTATATGTTATTTCTATTTTATTCCAGCATATATATTTCCTAGCTGCTCATACTTATATTTGCATGCCGTCCTTTTTTTCTTACACATTCACTAGGAGTTCTGACTCCCTAGATTTGCATACCTAGATCTGGGGCTATTTATCGCTGACTAGATATTTGGAGAGGATCACATGCACTTATGGAGCTGGAGTCTCTTTCTCTTCCTGATTATCGGTATCCCTGCTCTTTTATTCATATTTTTTCTTGATTCTCTCTATATCGTATCCAGTCACATTTTATATTCTTATTCATATGCTAGCATTGTGTTAGACATTATATGAATTATTGCAGTGATTTTAGTGCCTTTATGGATGATTATATAGTTTGTTCAGGTTACTTTAGGCTTAGCGTGTATGCGTAGGGTACTCTCCTCGCGTATATACATTACCGACTCTCGTCGCGACTTCGTTTCCCCGTATTTTGGGAAGCGGAGCATGACACATGGTCCCCTTCTTGTGCCACCATATATGGCGCAAAATGACTGAGTCTGGTAAATTCTGTGGCATACTAATCCATATTACGTCCCCCTTGATTCAAGTAGATGAATTGCCGCTCCATCTCCGCTTTGACAGTCATAAGAAAGAACTTTACCAAGAAGCTCTCACTTATTTTTTTTATAGTTAATAGGTGGAGTCAGCCTTTCCATCTCAGCGGTCCACTAAATATTGGTGATATCAGTAAGTTGGATGCTCATTACATCAACCCGGTCTTCCTTGGGAATTTTTGCGGCATTCAGCAGTTGCTCCGTCTTGATCGGCCATTGTTCCGCCTCTAGTGGTGTCTCATTTCCTGAGAAGTTACTTGGGTGCAACCTTTAAAATTTGAGATATTTCCCACCTTAGTTGACGCATAGTCGAGCTTAACCCATCAGAGCATGCTCTGCAGTCTCCTGGGCCCTCGTCACTCCGGCTCGGAGCAGGCCATTCTAATCCTGCTGCAATTCCAGCATGGTTTCAGAGTTTGGAGGATCTCCGTGTTCTCTGAGGTTGGGTCGACTTGGGAGGAAGAGGGGACATTTCTGTTTCGAGCAATGAGTATAGAAAGATAGTTTGAAGAGAATCTAAGGTATGAGTTTAGGCTAACGATGTGTATCCAGACAATAATAGATGCTTTTTCTTATATGTGAACATGATTATCTTTATATGGTGCGGAATCAAAATAAACCTGGCTCTGATACTAACAAAATCATGTCACGCTCCGCTTCCCAAAATACGAAGTACGGGTACATAATGATGGCCAGCAGATACTCACGAAGAGGGAAATCTCTTTCGTGAATACCTTATGCTGCAGTAATGGAACCAAATTCTCATACACATATACAAAAAGATAATCAGAAGTTTTATTTTGACATAAAAGATATATATCTACAATAGTCTTTGTCTAGATATGTCACAACTCAGTGTCCAAAACTAAGGACAAAGGCACATGACAAAGGCTGGCGACACATCCATAAGGGTGAACTGGCCCCTATAGAGTTCTAAGCCATATAAGTTGCACATATAAATCTACTACAATAATAATATCACATATATCACATGCATCTATGACAAGAAACAATTGAACAAATTTCAAGATAGATCAAATAATCAACGAAGTGGTCTAACAAAATGAAAGAAAATATTCAAATCTCAAAAGGCCATCAAGGTATCATTATTAGAGTACAAGCAACTCAAAGTAGCAACATAAACTCTAACATAAATCAAAAAGATCTAGGATCACGATTAGAAAAGAAATGTGATGGGAAGCCACGATCACTGATGCTTAATTGGATCCTCGTAGAGTGCTTCATTTCCCTCCATAAAATAAGTACTATCCGTAGGACCTGAGCAATGCAAACCCAGGGGAGTCAAAATCTCCCACAAGCATGTAAAATGAAGGAAAGTGCACGACATGCTGCATGTGTACATTCTACAATATTACTATAAAAGAAATGCTAAATAAAAAGTCATGAAAATTCATTAAATAAAACAATATTCGTCACTGTAAAGCAATAACTGATACTCAAAGATATATGGCCTAACATATCTCTAATCTTGTTAATTATTATTAACCTAACTAATGTGACACTTAGCCGTGTCCCATACCACAGCCGTTTTTTCACATAACAAATAATGTTATCGTTATTGTAACTGCCTGCCATTGTAGTGCATGTGTTTTAGAAGGGTATCGTGCATACCCAGTACCACGATCTAACACCCCCTGGCACTGAATCAGGATAAGCCGCAAAGCTTTAATAACTGAAGAGCACAGCCTCACATGAAAGGACAACTAGTGTGGCGCCATAATCCGGGCATAGCCCTGACAATTGACAACTGACAACTGAAAAGGTATCCAATACTACCTTTCTTTCCATGGTGGAACCCAAAATTCGGTCTACCATAAGAAGTCCTTCCAAATACACGACGTGTATTATCAGGCATTACCCTAGGGGTGAGCATCGGTCGGTTCGGTTCGATTTTTGCTAATTTTTGCAAAACCGAACCGAACCGATTAGACTTAGTAACCGAACCGAACCGAATCGACTCAGTTCGGTTCGATTTTTCGGTTTTTTCGGTTAGGTCAATATATTGCCATCATTTCTTACATTTTTTAATCACCATTATATTGTCATCCTTTAATATTATAATCTCAAATATCCACTACCCAAATTAGAAATAAGAAAAAGATTCTAAGCTTAATATGAATTGAAAATTTCATATTCTAAAACTTTTACACCGTATTTGAGCTCTTATATCAAAACTCATATAATTATTACTAACTTTTAATGATAAGAATGAAAAAAGAAACTATATTAATATAAATATTATTCTCAATTGTGATGGTGTACTTAATATCGCTTTCACATATTCAACATAAAAAAGATGGTATTACTAAAACTAATGAGATAAGCTTCCACCAATTTTTATTATGAACTATATGATTCACTAAATTGAATTTGAGTAGGTTAATATATAGGGTGAGAAATTCGGTTCGGTTCGGCCTATTCGGGTTTTGGAACACAAAACCGAAACCCGACCGAATTAGAGCGGTTCGGTTCGGTTCGGGTTCGGGTTTCGGTTTTTGGTCGGTTATTTCGGTTATAACCGAACTCTGCTCACCCCTAATTACCCCCATTCCCGGGTTATGATGTCTTTTATGAACATGCCAGTTATGTGAATCATTATTAAATATTAATATATGAGTTAAGAAAACTTACATTCGCTATAAATACAGAAAGCATACCCTAATCAGATGCTTCGTCACAAAATAAAAAAAAATCCCTGAGATTATGATGTCTAACTTTCAATATTCCAAAACGTAAAATAGGTAGATAAGGGATTATGAGATAGAAACCGAATAGAATTCCTTTAGAAAATTAGAAACACTTACTCTCATCTTCCTTTTGTCTTGACTAATTACACCATAAAAAAAATAATTGAATAGAGTGGATGCATAGTGGTTGTTAGCATGCTGAGGATGAAGAAAACTCTAGGATTCACCTTTTTATCTGATAGTGGGAAAGAACATTCAGGCCAACATTTAAAAATGACTAAAAGTCTTACATCAATTACTATAGCAAGGTCAGAAATATTAAAGCCTACTGAACTAATATAAAAAAATATTGATGAGAAAAAGCCAATAGGAAAACTTTTCAATAATTCTTACAGCAAGTTCAGAAATGTTAAAACCATATAAAATTTCCTTTTGACTGCCAGAAAATGGCATATATACTTTTATAAAGTGAAGTTGGTTGATCTTTGAGCAGTAACTATATGGACTTTAGATACACTAGTACAAGGAGCATGCATAAGTTTGGTGGAACACGAATTGACAATGATGATGAAGATCTCAGAAAACACCCATGGTTATCCACATTAGGGGCAGCATATGAGGTAGACATTCAGTTTAAGCCTCATATTGGTTTATAATAATGATGAAAAAATAATGAATGATGGAGCGGTTTCCATAAAACCTGGAAGGTAAGTTCATGAATCAAGAGAACAGCTATACAGTTCATGAATACTTAGTAAATCTGTAGGAAAGAAAAAAAAGGAAGAAAAGAAAATGCTTGACTTGCGAAGTTTCAAAAGAGAAAGAAGATGAGAAAGAGATCGCGTTGAAATTCGACGAGGAAGCGTCTTCGACGGCCGGCAAGTCTCCCCTCTTCAAACCCTCATCTCCTAGCGCTGTTAATAGAATATGACGGCTGGAGGATAAAAGAGTGAATAGAAAATGAGGGTTTTGACTATTAATCCCGTATTAAAACCTAGTTGACCAAAATACCCTTTTCCAAAAAAATATTTTCAGAAAAATCTAAGAAAATTTCAGAAAATTTGAAAACTTAAGAGGATCAAAAAGTTTAACTACACGAAAAGCTAATTCAGAACATAAATTAGTGTGTCGGTCCATATCCGTCTCGAATCAACCCCAAAATTAGAAAATCAAATAGTATTTTTTTAAAAAAATAGTTTTGAAAGTTAAAAAAATATTTTAATATAATAATACAACATATTAATTAGGATTAGGAAGTATAGGGGTAACAATCATACCCACCTAACAAGAAAATTTCGTCCTCGAAATTTAAGATAAATAACGAGCATGGGAAGGGAAGAACGATACCTGCGGATCAAGAAAAGAGATGCAAGTATCGGGATCAAATGACGTCCTCTCGCTCCCAAGTTGACTCTCCAGGATGGTTAGGGTCCCAAGATACTCGAATGAAGGAGATAGTCTTTCCCTTCAACGTCTTTCCCTTCAAAACTTTCTCTCGTTTGTCGATGACGGCAACTGGCAAAACTTCATACGATAGGTCGCTACTCAACATCAAGTTCGAGTGACTATCATCCCAAGCATACTTTCTCAGCTGAGATACATGAAATACATCATGTACTTCATCTAGTGATGGCGATAAAGCCAGCCTGTAAGCTACCTCACCAACACGATCTAGAATCTCAAACGCTCCAATGAATCTCGGACTTAACTTTCCCCGGCTCCCGAATCCGATGATCCCTCGAGTAGGAGATATCTTAAGGAATACATATCCCCAACAACAAACTCTAAAGGTCTTCTATTTGTGTATGCTCAACTCTTCCAGCGATCCTGAGCTGCCTTCAAATATTTTCTGATCTGAGCCACTGTATCCACTGTCAGAGTAATCAATTCTGGACCAAGAAGCCTGCTCTCACCAATGTCATCCCATCATACTGGTGACCTACATTTTCTCCCGTATAGAGCTTCATATGGTGACATTTGAATGCTAGCTTAGAAGTTGTTATTGTACCAGAACTCCACAAGATGCAAGTGATCCTCCCATGCCCCCTTAAAATCCAATATACATGCTCTCAACATATCTTCTAAGGTTTGTATAGTTCGCTCTGACTGACCGTCTATTTGACGATGGTATGCTATACTAAACTTCAACTTAGTCCCCAAACTGCTCTGCAAACTCTTCCAAAAGTGAGATACAAATCGAGTGTCTCTATCCGACATGATACTTATTGGAAACTCCATGCAATCTCACAACTTCTTGCATGTACCGTTTTGCCAAAACCTTTGTAGACTATCTTACTCTGAATGGTACGAAGTGAGCACTCTTCGTCAATTTGTCTACTATCGCCCAGATTGCACTATTGCCCTTGGGACTCCTCGGCAACACAGTGACAAAGTCCATGGTTATATGTTCCCACTTTGACTCTGGAATAGGAAGTGGTTGCAATAACCCTGCAGTCCTCTGGTGCTCAGCCTTCACCTGTTGACAAACTAAACACTTGGACATAAATCTTGCTATCTCCCTCTTCATCCCATGCCACCATAAATGTTGTTTGAGGTCTCTGTACATCTTAGTACCACTGGGATGTATTGAATAGAGAGAACTATGAGCATCTGCCAGCAACTCCTGCCTAATACCTCCAGTAGGAAAACAAAGCCTTCTTCCAAACCATAAAGAACCATCTTCATGAATCACCATATCTGACCTCAGACCAAACTCCACTTCTGCTCTAAACTTCTGTAGCTTTACATCACCGCCTGCCCCTCTTTGATTCTATCAATGAGAGAAGGCTCAACCTGCAATGACATACACTGTCCTGCTGATTCAGGCAAAATCACCTCCAAGTTTAACCGCTCGAACTCTGCCCATAACTCCCTCTGCTGGCTCAACATCATGTATGAAGGCTTTCTGCTCAGCGCATCTGGCACAACATTCACCTTCCCTGGGTGATACTGCAAATCCAAGTCAAAGTCTGCCTTCAATTCTAGCCATCGTCTTTGTCTCATGTTCAACTCCTTCTGTGTAAACACATATTTGAGACTTTTATGGTCAGTGAAGATCTCCACTCGCTGCCTCAAAAGATAATGTCATTACTGCTTGAGAGAAAAAATTACGGCTGCAAGTTCTAAATCATGTTTCAGATAGTTCTTCTCGTTTGGTCTCAACTGTCTCGAAGCATAAGCTATCACCTTTCCTCGCTGCATGAGAACACAACCAAGCCTCTCCCTGATGCATCATTAAGAATAACCAATCCTCCAGACTAATCCGACGCTGTCAGAATAGGAGCTCTAGTCAACCTCGCTTCAACTCCTCAAAGGCCTCCTGGCATTCATCTGACCAAATGAACTTCTCCCCTTTCCTGGTCAACTTAATCAAAGACCCTGCAATCTTTGAAAAGTCCTTAGCAAACCTCCTGTAATAACCTGCAAGACCAAGGAAACTCTGAACCTCAGCAACTGACTTTGGTATTGGCGAATCACTAACTGCTTCAACTTTTGCTGGATCCACTGCAATACCTTCTCCTGACACTATGTGTCCAAGAAAAGATATCTTGTCCAACCAAAAGTCACACTTGCTCAACTTGGCAAACAACATGTTCTCCCTCAAGACTTGAAGCACAATTCAGAGATGCTCAACATGCTCCTCTTTGCTCGTGGAGTAAACCAAAATGTCATCAATAAAGACCACAACAAATTGGTCCAGATATTGAGCGAAGACACAGTTCATTAAGTCCATGAATACCTTGGGAGCATTAGTGACTCCAAATGGCATAACCAAGAACTCATAATGCTTATACCGTGTCCTAAAAGCAGTCTTCTGCACATCCTCTGGATTTATTCTCACCTGATGATAACCTGATTGAAGATCCAACTTTGAAAATATGGTAGCTCCTCTAAGCTGATCAAACAAGTCTTTAATCCTAGGCAATGGGTACTTATTCTTGATAACCCGATTCAGATCCCTGTAGTCGATGCACAGCTGAAGGCTACCATCTTTCTTCTTGACTAATAGAACAGGAGCACCCCAAGGTGAAGCACTCAGTCTGATGAATCCTTTGTCAAGAAGCTCCTGAACTTGCCTTTTCACCTCTGCAAGTTCCATTGGCACCATTTGATACGGTACCCTAGAGACTGGTGTCGTACCGGGCAACACTGTAATGGAGAACTCGACCTCTCTTTTCGGAGGCAATCCTGTGACCTCCTCAAAGACGTCCAAAAAATCTGCCGCCACCTTGGGAACTGGCTTCCCATCTGCTTGCATGGTCATTAAGATACCTCCAGAAAAAATCATCCACAAGGCGGCTGGATGCACCGTCTTGTTGTTCCTTTGGAATTCAAACTCCGGCTGCCTGGGAATACAAGAGACAACACATCCTCTCCTGCAATCAATAATTGTATGGTGCCTACACAACCACTCCATTCCCAAAATAGCATCGAACTCACATGAGTCCAATACCAAGAAGTTGGCGAAGAATCCTCGCCCATTAACAACAATGGGATAGTCTATACATTGCCGATTAGCGGGTATTGCACCATTCCCGGTGATAATGTTCCAACTTACATTTAGAGATTCACATGGTAGAGAATGCATAGTAATAAAAGATGCAGATGTGAAGCACCGGAATCAAATAATACATGTGCAGGAGTCTGATGAATGAGAACCATACCAGTCACAACTTCTCCTAACATGTCTGCTTGCTCAGCGGTCAAGGTATAAGCATGTCCACAACCTCGACCCCTCTGTTGCTGCTGGTGTGCCCGACTTCTCACTGCTTGTTGATACACCTGCTGCTGTGGAGAAAGCGGCGGTCGTTGCACTGGAATCATCTGTCTCTGTGGCATTGGAGGGCGACAACACCTTGAAGTTCTCTCCTATGAGGGCAAGTAGGCAACTGATGATCCTTCGCCCCACACTTCACGCACCAATGATTCGCCTTCCAACATTCACCTCGAGTATGGCCGGGATTCTTGCAAAAGTTGCAAACCACCTGCCTCTTCATTTGGACTGGTGCAACCTGCCTCACTGGAACCTTACCAACAGGGCGCTTAGATGCCCCAGCCTGCATTGTCCTGATTCGACCAGACACCTGCTCATGCCTCCTTGCTGCATTAAGGATCTCAGCATAGGTGGTAAATGAACTGGTGCTCAACTGCTTCTAGACCTCCAAACTCAGCCCTTGCTCAAACCTACGAGCCCGATCCCAACATCAGCGACGAGCCGCGGTACAAAATGGCTAAGGTGAGTAAACTCTGCCGCATAATCATCCACTGATCGAGATCCCTGCTGAAGGTTGATAAACTTCCTCTCCATATCTATCTTTGCTGTCTCTGGGAAGAACTTCTCGAGAAAGCTCTCAGAAAATTGACTCCAAGAAGCACTCGTAGGATGATGAATCTCCTCTGCAAGCCACCATGTGCGAACTACATCAGCCAGTTGGATCTTTACCACTCGCACCCTATTGACCTCAGCAATATTCGCCGCCTCAAGCAGCATCTCAGTATCCGCCAACCACTACTCAGCTTCTAATGGTCCCTCGACTTTGGAGAAAGTAGGTGGGTGTAGCCTCCTGAAGTCAGCAACAGTACCAACCCTCCCTTGAGCAGGGGCATCAAGTACCAAAGTAGTCCTCCCCATAGCTATATTGGCTTACCCCTGAGCCGCAGTCAATCCTTGCAGGAGAGTCTCATACGTCTATCCTGCGTGGCGGACATCCGATTCTGATTCTCCAGAACATATCACAAAAACCCAAACATGCCCGCATCCTCAGGCTGGGAGTCTCGATTAGAGCTATCAAGACGACGAGGCGACATCTCTCTGGTACAAGGAATTAGAGAGACGGATTAGTACGATCCAAGAAAAGATGAATTCATATGGAAGGAAGAATATAAATGCATGTCATATAACATTGCAGCAGTTACTAACCCTAAGATCTTTGTCTAGGTCAAAATCATGTAAGATTATGACCCCTAAAACCCAAAACCTGGCTCTGATACCAACAAAACCCTGTCACGACCCAGTGTCCAAAACTAAGAACAAAAAGCACATGACAAAGGCTGGCGACACATCCATAAGGGTGAGCTGGCCCCTACAGAGTGCTAAACCATCTAAGTTGTACACATAAATCTGCTGCAATAATAATATCACATATATCACATGCATCTATGACAAGGAACAATTGAACAAATTTCAAGATAGATCAAATAATCAATGAAGTGGTCTAACAAAATGAAAGAAAATATTCAAATCTCAAAAGGTCATCAAGGTATCATTATTAGAGTACAAGCAACTCAGAATAGCAATACATAAACTGTAATATAAATTAAAATGATCTAGAATCAAGATTAGAAAAGAAATGTGATGGGAAGCCCCGATCACTGATGCTCAACTGGATCCTCGTAGAGAGCTTCGTTTCCCTCCATAGAGTAACCTGTACTATCTATAGGTCTGAGCAATGCAAACCCAGGGGAGTCAAAATCTCCCACAAGAATGTAAAATAAAGGAAAGTGCATGATATGCTACATGTGTATATTCTACAATACTACTATAAAAGAAATGCTAAATAGAAAAGTATGAAAAATTCATTAAATAAAACAATATTCGTCACTGTAAAGCAATAACTGATACTCGAAGATATATGGCCTAACATATCTCTAATCTTATTAATTATTATTAACCTAACTAATGTGGTACTTAGCCGTGTCCCATACAACATCCGTTTTTTCACATAACAAATAATATTATTGTTATTGTAACTACCTGTCAATGTAGTGCATGTATTTTGGAAGGGTACCGTGCATGTCCGGTACCACGGTCTAACACCCCTGGTACTGAATCAGGACAAGCCGCAAGGCTCTAATAACTGAAGGCCATAGCCCCACACGATAGGACAACTATTGTGGCGCCGTAATCCGGGCATAGCCTGGCAACTAACAACTGAAAAGGTAGCCAGTACTACCTTGGTTCCCCATGGTAGAACCCACAACTCGGTATATCATAAGAAGTCCTTCTAAAATACACGACATGTATTATCAGGCAATTATTCCTGTTCCCCGGGTTATGATGTGTTTTATGAACATGCCAGTTATGTGAATCGTTGTTAAATATTAATATATGAGTTAAGAAAACTTACATTCGCTATAAATACAGAAAGCATACCCTAATCAGATGCTTCATCACAAAATAAAAAAAATCCCTGAGATTATGATGGCTAACTTTCAATATTCCAAAACGTAAAATAGGTAGATAAGGGATTATGAGATAGAAACCGAATAGAATTCCTTTAGAAAATTAGAAACACTAACTCTTATCATACTTCTGTCTTGACTAGTTACACCATAAAAAGAATAATTGAAAAGAGTGGATGTATGGTGGTTGTTAGCATGCTGAGGATGAAGAAAACTCTAGGATTCACCTTTTTATCTGATAGTGGGAAAGAACATTCAGGCCAACATTTAAAAATGACTTAAAGTCTTACAACATTAATTACTATAGCAAGGTCGAAAATATTAAAAGCTACTGAACTAATATAAAAAAATATTGATGAGAAAAAGCCGAAAGGAAAACTTTTTAATAATTCTTATAGCAAGTTCAGAAATGTTAAAACCATAAAAAATTTCCTTTTGACTACTAGAAAAATGGCATATATACTTTTATAAAGTGAAGTTGGTTGATCTTTGAGCAATAACCATATGGACTTTAGATACACTAGTACAAGGAGTATGCATGAGTTTGGTGGAGCACGAATTGACAATGATGATGAAGATCTCAGAAAGACATCCATGGTTATCCACATTTGGGGCGGCATATGAGGTAGACATTCAGTTTAAGCCTCATGTTGGTTTATAATAATGACGACAGAGTAATGGATGATGGAGGGGTTTCCATAAAACCTGAAGGTAAGTTCATGAATCAAGAGAACCCACATACAGTTCATTATAAATATATCATTGTGATTTTAACAAAAAGAAAAATCCTACAGATAGATCTCTACGACCTATCACATAAGGTACAGATGAATACTAAGTAAATCTGTAGGAAAGGAAAAAAAAAAGGAAGAAAAGAAAATGCTTGCCTTGCGAAGTTTCGAAAAGGGGAAGAAGATGAGAAAGAGATCGGTTGAAATTCGATGAGGAAGCGTCTTCGACGGCCGGCAAGTCCCCCCTCTTCAAACCCTCATCTCCTAGGTGCTGTTAATAGAATATGACGGCTGGAGTATAAAAAGGTGAAGAGAAAATGAGGGTTTTAACTATTAATCCCATATTAAAATCTAGTTGAGCGAAATACCCTTTGCCAAAAAATATTCTCAGAAAAATCTAAGAAAATTTCAGAAAATCTGAAAATTTCAGAGGATCAAAACGTTTAACTACATGGAAAGCTAATTCAGAATATAAATTAGTGTGTCGGTCCATATCCATCTCGAATCAACTCCAAAATTAGAAAAATCAAATAGTTGTTTTTTTTAAAAATAGTTTTGAAAGTTAAAAAAATATTTTAATATAATAATACAACATATTAATTAGGATTATGAAGTATAGGAGTTACAGGATACAAGATCTGAAACATAACAAAGTAAAAATAAAAGAAGATACAATTTTGATACCGGGACATCATAACAAGATAAAATGCCAAAATACATAAAAAAAGAAACGTCGGACTCATGCCTGATAGTCTTCCTGGGTTTCTTCGAACAGTGACTCGTCAGTCTCCTCAAGCTCTGATGTTGAAATATCAAGGTCCGTCAGAAACGGACCAGCAAGTGCACCCACGAAAAGAGGAAACAATAATATGAAAATGTGAAAGTAAAGGGCAATATAAGTAGAGCATTGGAATCAATGAATAATAAATCTGACGGTAATATAAACTGACAGGTAAGATACCAGCGAGAATAATAGAACACTAGATCGTGTGAAATAAGATCATGTATGTATACTATGACAAGTATATAATGAGCATGAAGCACCTGGACGAGTACTATCATATATCATAATCATCAGGTCACAAGATCACAAGATCACAAGTTAAGAACAATATGGCAAGTCCAGAAACATCATGTAGTCAAGATTATCCATGTCACAAATGATAATTCTAAGTCTAGTATGTTTTATTACCCTAACTAATGCAGCCATCTTGTGTCCCATCCCACAAGACAACTACATATCAAACAAGTGGTGTGCTAATGGATCCTGATAGTAGGGAGAAATAGTTCACTGTACTCAGATATCATGTAAGATGAAATAACAGGAGTGCACATAAATAAGAAGATCATGTGTGGCATCCAAATGCACAAAGGGTCGCCCTTCCAAGCACACCTCCCTGGATTTCCCCTGCTACAGTCTCTCCCAGCAACCCTGGCTTGGTTAATTTTATTAATCAATGTAAATGCAAGATAATGTGTAACTCAGCATGACAGGATTAGGGATCAGTATCAAGAGTATCAATGTCAAATAGTGATTACAATACATATCAAAATTTTGAGAAAATGAAACGGTGACAACATCGAGTGACAAATGCATAATAGTATAAGTGATGCCAGTATATTCGGATGTAGACATAATCATAAAATAGTAATCATGACATAGGATGACGTCAACTTTCTTGTACTAATTTATAATTATACTTGAATGATCATTTATGTAAGAAACATCCTATACATGCCTGTCTTACAATATACATGATCAGGGGAGGATATGGGAATCGAGATCGGAAAAGAATTTATAAACTAACAAAGGAACACAGAGGAGAGAGTATGTGTACTTGCCTAATGTCATTGGAATCTGAATTTCCGTAACTGCAATTGACTCTGGGTAAAATTCGTGGCCTAAATATTGCATGAATTAGTTAGAGACTTAACATTATATTTATTCAGTGATAAGTTAAATGAGCATCTAATTTTAACTATTTATTATAATTTTGGTTGGTTAATATTTCTAAATAATTCAATTTTTGAATTTTTAGCAACCATTTAAAAATATTATTTCATGATAAAAGCATGCATAAACTAATAAATTGATGTAAAATATTTATATATTACTGAATTATGAATTTTATATTTCTTGAGATATTTAGAAATTTATTGGCAATTTTTAAATAAATGATCATTAAATAATAATTACAAAGAATATTTAATTTCATGTTATTCTAAGTAATATTACACTCAAAATAATTTTACAGCATCCCAAATTTAGTTTGTGATTTTCTATGAATTTTCTGAAATTTTCAGAATTTATTTCAAATTTTTTTCAATTAAAATAAGCCTAAAAATTAATAAAAATCAATAAAAGTATTAACGGGTCTGTTTGTTACAGTAATGGGTCTGCTACAGTAATGGGTTCGGGTCTAGGTTTGCTATAGTAAAATGCTACAATAATTTTTCTACATATTTTATTATATTTTATTTATTTATTTTCTTTTTCCTTTTTTTTTCCTTTTTCTTTTTATTTTTTTTTATTGGGCCGGGTTCGGGTCTGTAAAATAGACCCTAACCTGGGTCTATAAAATAGACCCAGGCTGGGTCTGTGTTGGGCACAGACCCAATCGGGTCTGGCCCGACCAAGCCAGGCAGGCCTGGCCTGTGGCATGTCCTAGCCGAGAGCAATTTTTTTTCCCTCTAAATAAAAATAGATAAAATCCTAAAAAAAATTATGATAAATACAAGACACATCTTAGGTGTTCTATATAATTTTATTGTGATTTTAGTATAAGTTTTTCAAGGTGAAACTATAGCTATAATGTAATGCGTACTACGTGTTCGATGAAATACTATAAACGAACTTAAATTTACGAAAATGCAAAATAAAATAACTGGAACGCTTTACTTCAGTCTGAAAGTTCTTCTTCTTGACCAACACTTCAAAGATTCGGAGAGAAAGAGAGAGTGTAGTGAAGAAGAGATAGAAGTTTAGTTTTCCAAATTACTTGAGATGGTGAGATACCCCTTTTATAGGTACCACACACACCCCTAAGCCACCCCTGAGTGTTAGGCTATGTGGAAAGAGTAATGGGTTCAGTTTGATTGAGTGGGAATAAAGGGAGAAAGTAAGGGAGAAGTTAGAGAGAGTGGGAAAAGTTGGAGAGGATGAAGGTAGTTAAAGGGAGGTTTAAATAAATGGGCTTGGGCTTTTAAAACACACGCCAATTTGGCAATATGGTCAACTCACTAAATTTTTTTCCTAGGCCACCAAGGTTCAAAACCTAGTTGCTATAAATAAATTTTAGATTTATTTTATTTTTTATTTATTTCTTATTTATATTTATTTTTATTTTTGCCTTTTCTTAACTCAATTAAATTCCTATTTAATTTGAAGAAATTCCTAAAAATTCTTAAAAATAATAGCAAATATTATTTTAAACATTAATGAGAAATTAGATTCATATGAAATTCATCCCTGATTGCAAATTAAAAATCCAGAAGTCATATAGCGACACAAATGGGTCACGAATTTCGAGAATCTTCAATTAATTTAGAAATATTTTGAAAAAATCAAGAAAAATCTGAAATATTAGAAAATTTTATTAGAGTTAAAGTAGACTTAGTTTAGACCACCAAAATAGGTATTTATACTATACCGATCTCTAGTGAAAGATATCGGTGACTAGGTCCGATGGTTGCAGTGACACGACACTGAGTGTAATCTTCTTCTGAGAGAGATGTATTGAGAGTGACAGTCAATAAAATGTTCCTTCTCTGCTTCATCGTTACTTACTGTTGTAGATCATTATTTTATATTATTCCTTCTCTTGTTCTGCTTTGCTATACTCTGAGGTAAATCTTCGCAACGAGTCAAAGTAAGTATTCATCTAAAACAAATAAGTGTTCATTCTTTCTTTTCATTTCTTAGTTCAATACTTCTCTTCTTCTTTATTATTTTAAGTTTATTCTCTCAGTTCTTTTTTTTAGCTTAAAATGATTTCAACACCATCTTTCCTTCTATCTCCTACCTTCTTTCTTCTAACTTAACCTAGCTTTTCTTTTTATTTCAAAACAAAGAAGAAAGACATTTAAACCGGTTTTAAGTAACTAAAAAAAGAATACTGAAAAGTTTTTATCGCAGTCCATTGATTAGTCTCTAAAACTGCATATTTCATATCACATCTTCACATTTATTTAATATTAAATTCTGCTAATAATACCTCTCTTGTATGTTTCTAGGTCCATGGATTACAATAAAGAAGAAGACCCTAAATCACCATTTAATGGGTGATTAAAGGCCTATAATATAGCCATTGACCTTCGAGAGCAGTTTTGTCAACACCAGGGGCCCAAAACCAGAAACCGAGACCTGCAGCTGACAGGGGACAGACGCAACAGCGCGCAGCAGGCGGCGCTGCACGCGCCCCGCCAGTACAGCTGCGAAAACGCGGCTCTGGCCGCTTTTTCGCGGCCATATGGGCGCAGCTGTACCCGTACTTTGGGCCAGGGTTATTCCCCTGGCCCCCTTTCCCCTAGTGTTTATAAATACCCCCTGGGGTTCTTCTTCAGGGAGATATATAGAGCGTTAGGGTAGTTCTTTTCATGTTGTATTTTAGGGTAGTTTAGTTTAGGTTAGTTCTTGTAATATCTCTAGTTAATAATACTGTATTTTTACTTTTCTAAAGTATTTAATTTAATTTACTGATTATTTTTATTATTATTAGTGTTATTAATATTATTGTTATTATTATGATGCATTAGCATTATTGTTGGTTAACTATTATTATTAGTATATGGTTATTAGCATTTTAATGATTATTAGTTTTATTACTATGGTGTTTACTAATTACTATTATTATTGTTGTTGTTATTATTATTCTTATTATTATTACTATCTTCATTATTTCCTATTCATTTCCATATTTCCCATTAGCCCATGATCCCATTATCATTAGATCCAAGCCCTATAACCCTTTACCCATTACTCTTTTTATCTTAGACCCACTAGCATACCCAATACTCATGATTATACCCGTTAGCCTAAACCCACTTACCCATTAACCCAATACCCTTTATATATATATATACTTCATCTAATCCATTATCTTAACCCTAATCTAAATTTTCCCAATCTCAAACACAGCCTCCCCCATCTTCCCCAGGCATGGCCGGATCACCTCTTCACCAGTGCCCTCCCCATGTGCGCGCATCCATAGCTCAGCCCACGTCCAACACCTTATCGCCGAGATGATCGTCGTGCTCCGCAACCCTTGGCCTCCTCCTTGTCGTCGAGATCCGCCGGAGTCGAGCATCACCTCCGCGAGTGCTCCAGTGATCCGTCTCGCACTCCGCGGCAGCCCAGAGCCAGCGTGAACAACCCACGCAGTCCTCAATTTCACGTCCTTCTCCCCCGTTGGCCGGCCGCTACCCCAAAGCACCGAGACGCCCCAACATCCTGCCGCCCCCTTGCTGCCGTGATCTCTCCCCTCTCAGTAGCGCCTCCTTGTCCGTCGTCAGAGCCGAGGCAGGCGTATCCCTCCACCCAGAGCCCGCGCACAGCACCTCAGATCCGGGTTTCCTCCTCTCCCTCGTCAATACCATGTCCTTCGCCATACCCAGGGGCACCGCGACCTCATGCTCTCTTCCGTGACCTTCTCCGGCAGCCCATGACTCCCCGTGCTTCCTCCATGGCTGACTCCACGGCCTGCTCCACGGCTCCTCCCATCCAATAGCCGAGCTTGCTCCTCCCCCTGTGTATATGGGTATATATTTCTTTCTCTCTGTATTACATAATATTGTGTAGAGTCTGTTTACAGGATATATGTATTCATGGGTTTTGCATGCAAGTGTTTACACGTGTAGTGTGTGCGTGAGTTAAGTGTACTGTGCATGAATGTGTAAGTTGTTAATTATATGAATGATGTGTGTAGTTATGTGGGATGGCATCTTTCGTGACTCTGTGGATCGTCGTTGATCACCGTAGGCGAGTGCGAACGCACCCACGCCCTTCACGGTGAACTCCTCTATCCAACGACACCCTCCGCGGCCCCGGATGCCTCCGCCAGAGCCTCCGTCGGTGCGCTGCAAGTCACCTTGTTGCTTGAGTAATTTCCCTCTCTTTCTATTTCTTTCCCATTTTATATATTACATAATGTTTGCATAGGGTAGTGTTGTAATCATTTTAAAGTATATGTGTGTGTATTTATGCATGGTATGTGCATGAGTGGGGGTATGCATGCATGTGTATGCATGATGTATATGCATGGATGGGTGTGTATGTATATGCATGTGTGGGATTATTTCTTGTATGTGTAAGTATATAAGTATATATATGTATGTATATGCGTACGTATATACATGGGTGCATATGTGTGTGTATGCATGTGTGTACATGTATACGTGTTATATGCGTATGTATATTATATGTATATATATAAGTGTATGTATTTATATTATTATGTGTTGGTATTTATTTAAGTATGCATGTTTGTTGGTTTATGTGTATACTCATATACATATATAGATATATATATATATATATATATATATATATATATATATATATATATATATATATATATATATATATATATATGTATGTATGTATGTATGTATGTACGTGGGTGTACACGTATGTGTCGGTGTGCTCGGGAGTGTGTTTAGTGTATATTTATATTTATTTATGTGTACAGTTGCGTACTTCAGTGATTCAGACCCATTCGGTGATCCGGACTCGTTGCAGGAGACCCGGGCCCAATCCAGATTCGTGCTCGTCGTGAACCCGATACACAGGCAATTCAAAGACTGCCCCCTTGGATGATCCATAGATCAGTGCCGGTTCGTGCAGTGAAGACCAGATGGTGATTCGGTTTCGAAACCACGTCATTTCATGTGAGTGTTCGTTCTTGTGCATTTTCTTATTTACCGTTGTCGGTATGCATTTACCTGTTACACTTATCATTTCATGTGACCTTCTTTTATGTTTTACCAGTTTGATTTCTTGTACTACTTTAGGAGACATCTATGATTGTCCACTTTATTTACATAGTCGATAGGAGCTTATATCAGTGTCATTTTATGTGTTGGTAGTTTCCCGTTGTGGCCTAGGCCTAGTATTGATACACCTTAGACTGTAACTCGACTCAATTTATTAATTGGATAGACTAGTTTATATTTGAGCATCTGATGTATATCGATCTGATAATTGGACATTGAAATATGAGAGTTATATCATTTCATGAATAGATGATTACCGTTTCAGACTGGGACTAATTGTATAGGAGCTTGGACTGTATACTTGATTAATTTTATGTTGGATGAGTTCGTGATTACGGTTTAAGATCTATATTTTATCTGAACAATTATCGCACGTGATATTCCTTATTCGGTGATTCGATGATAATTCAGTTAAGAATTTATTCAGGTATTTGAGGTCATATTAGATGTGATCTTACGTTGATGCTTGAATCGGTTCATGGACTTATTCAGAGTTGGAGTTGATCTGGGATTTACACTCTTTATTGGATCTTGATTAGTGTTTTGATATGATTGAGTTAGTTGGATTAATAGTCATGAGTAATTCCCAGTTTTACCCCTGATTGTACTATTTGAGTATTGAAATCTTGTTGATGTTGATTTTCAGACATAGAGGCATCTTAGATTCCATATTGCTTGGGCAATAGTAGTTGATTGGATTGACCTAATCTGGTGAATTTTTAGGTATGTTACACGAGTTTTGGGATCTTATGATTGACCCTGATAGAAGTGAGAGTGTGTGATGACTTTGATCAGACTGGGGTGTGGAGATCTGAATAGATGTCTCAGAGTATTGATTATTTCGGATATTGAGATGTGAATATATTGATGACGTTAGGATCAGAGTAGATTGATATGATGAGAGAACTGGTTATTGATTCATTAAACTTGTGGGTTACTGTACCGATTACTTTGACATGGATTGGTATTTGACGGTCAGGATGACTATTGAGGGTAAGTTCATGATGACTATTGAGATCGGCTATTTTTATATGCAGTACAGGCATATGAGATATTGACCGGTTCCAGATGAGACTAGCTATTAAGTATTATCTAATTTTGTTGTTGTATTGATTCATGTTATTGAAAATTACTGGGAAAATATTATTAGACCGTAACATATACATTATTCTATTATTCTACCGTTTATACGGTAATATTGTTCACATTGTTATTGTTACATTGATATTGTTACTGTCACCGTATTGTCCCAGTAATTGAAATAACATGGAGATTGATTGTTATAAATAATAATGTAAATTGACAACTTACACTAGGATTGGGAAAATTGATGGAGGAGACAGCGTCTGTATTTTGAGTGGACCTAGGATACAGGTTGCGCAGCCGAGATACGGTTCCACTGCAGGGTTCCGGGGGATGACTGACATCCCGTATTGTTCATATTGTCATTGTTATTGACACATTGTTATCGTTATTGTTATTGACTACCTAGCGGTAGGACTTGGTTCAGCGCCAGGTGATTAGCCCGTGGTTCTGGGTATGTACGGAACCCACCTAAAGCATGGACAATGTCTCTTCTATTAATTTTAATAAATTTAGGATATCGATTGACACGTGTAGTAGGCGTAGTATGGGATGCGTCTATTACAGGTGGCAATGCAATTGGTGTTCGCTAACATAATAAATGATAATAAACTGTTAATGCATTGTGACTGACCATAATCACCTGATTATACATATATATCACTATGATAGACATATGATTGTAACCATGACCAGATTTATATACCAGATTAGTGACATATGCTAGGTTACACATCTTGACATCAGTTGTTTGTTTACAGTTATTTTACTTGTCTTTTATCTGCACACTTATTCATATCATTACTATTCAGTTGTTTATTTATCATGTTATTTAGTTATCCTATGGTTGCAGTTATCTTGTTATTATTTTGTGCACATTGTTTATATGCACGAGCAGTCCTCTTTATACACATACTCACCAGGTCGCTTTCTGACGATCCTGGATTTGCACGTCCAGATATTGGACGCTTTGTGTCTATTGTGCAGGTGTTCGATGAGACTGTACGCTTTGCAAGGAACTGGACGCTCTCCCTTTTGTTTCTAGTATTCTTGCCTCTTTTTATTTCTGTTTCTATACTTTTCTTGATTCATGCATATCAGATTCAGTCTCTATTCCAGTGCTTTTTATATGATATCATGTGTAGATGTTTATATGGGATATTGCAGTGATTATGATTGATTTTGGGTTGGATTTATAGCTTGTTCAGGTTACTTTAGGCTTAGCGTGTATACGTGGGGTATTTTCCTCGCGTATATACATCGCCGACTCTCGTCGCGACTCCGTTTCCGCGTATTTTGGGAAGCGGGCGTGACAGTTCTTCTTCTTCCTTTATATTTTCATTTCTTGTAGATCTTATAACAGGAGAGAGAGAGTGTGTGGTATATGGTTAGAAAGCAAGAGTTCTTGTAATAGAAGGTGACAATCTATGAAAGGTTCTCTCTTTACCTCTCTTTATTTTCTTCTCTCTAACTCCTTTTACATGGTTAGCTAATTTTTTCTCATGGCAACTAACTACTACCCACTAACTTGCTAACTTCTTATTTGATATTCCACATGGATCTAATATCCTCTACTTGGTCTTGCTCTTGCAAGAGCCATTGATGGCTCATGATGATGGATCTAACACTCTAACATCCTAACTCTCTAACAAGTTAACATTACTTTACTCCATGCTTACTCTTATCTAGTTTTGATGGTTTAAGTGTAGCTTGCACTTGTTTTGTTGAGTTTGGATTTGAAAGTTATCATATGGGTCATGCTTCGAAACGCTCTTGAACCAAGGACTAGTGATTGCCAAGGATACATGTGAAGCAACTATCACTAAGAGGTTAGCATGGTTAGTGGAGCCATTAGTAGTTAGTAGCCATGGCTTTTCTTTCTTTTTACTTTATTTTAGAAATATCAAAAATCACAAATATCTTATTTTCTATGTTTCCCACTTCTTCGTATTTCACCGTACTCTTCTCTTTTCATTGTTTGTTTTCTTTTCTTCTCATTCTTTAAAACATTGAAGAACTTTTAACATACACGTGAACATACCATGTAAGCTTCTATCGCCTCCCGTTCTTGTGGATTCGACTCGTTTTAACCTCTATGCTATAACGGAAGTATCGAGGAAGCCAAAGCACGCACACTTTAACTCTTGATTTCAAAACGGTATATTACGATATATTTTGTGCACGGTTTTTCTCCCGATAAAATTTTGGCGTCGTTGTCAGGGACGGGAACGGTTTGATTTCACGTTTTTGTTAACTTTTCTTCTTTGTTTTTGGTGTGCAGATCAAATTCTTTAACACTGCACAAGTCCACACTTGCTCTTATGTGGTTAGGTAAATTCTTGTATATTATTATACTCTGTTGTACTTTTTGTTTATATTACCTGTGCATTGTAATAATTTAAGAACTAAAATATGAAAATTGGATGCTTTAAAATGGCTTAGACATTTGCATCTAGGCACATGTCAATTTTTATTCCAATATACTGTATTTTATTTTTCTATTGTTATGATCTTGATAGAGGTGTACATATGGCATTGCATATAGTATAGGACAAACACGTTGGTTATTACTCTCTTTGTGTGTTCATTCTTTTCTATATTGCACACTTGCACAAATTGAACTTAAGGGCAAAACCTAATACAACATAAGGTGGGGAAGTCATTACCCTCCCTTAGCCCAAAAATCACCTCCCCACTCACACAAACCCAAGACTAAATAAAACTTGCTAGACGTTGGCCCCTGGGATATCTCAAACTTATTTAGGAGATTGACCTAAGGGGAATGTTGTTAGAAGTTGACTCTTATCAAATCGGTGTTTAAGGTTGGGGATTGAGAGGTGAAACCTCGAAGAATAATAGTTTGGCATAATTAGGCTCGTTGCTTCGGCACGGATACCTCCCACTGATCTTGCCCCTACCTGGCCGATTAACTAGTGGTCAGATTCTGACAATGTACCCCCCGTGGACAGTCTGACCAGTTAGGAGTCGTCTAGGTCTAAGTCAACCCTAGCATAGGCTTGTTTTCTTTTACTTTTCTTATTTGTTTGTTTGTTTGTTTGTTTTTTATAAATTGTGATATGGATTTCAGCAACAATAATTCTTTCAATCCTAACATGAATCCATATTTCACCCCGACCTCATTTGACTTGGATAACTCCAACCCAACTGTGTATAACATGAACCAACCATATATGCCGAGTTGGGATTATCCGACTCAATATGACTCATATCCCCAAACCTATGACTATAATTTTCAAAATAATTTCAACTCTTCATAGAGTCAATGGGGATTCACTTACCCCGAGTCAAATTTTCAACCATCTTGTCTACAATTTTCACAATATTTATTCCCCAATTTTGATTCATATACACCTTTTCCTGAACCATCAATTGAAGAAAAATCATCATTGGAAAGGAGTTTGGAAGAAGTAATAAAGGCCCAAAAATAATTTGAAAACATGATGGCCTCATCATGTCCACAAAATTTTCAAAATTCATATAGTTCTTTTCCAGAACCAGTCAAAGAAAAATCATTGTGGGAAAAGACTATGGAATTCATACAAGAGACTGAGCGAATAATACAAAATATGAATAAGTTTCCATGTCCATCAGATGTTCATATGATTCAAGAATCTTGTCATTTTGAAAATTTAGCTTCAATTTCATCATACCAACCTGAACTTGACCAACATCAACCTCTTGATAGTTTGACAAGTTATCCATTTTCAGAAATTGAACTTGAAGATGAATGTGAACCTAAGCTTCAATTTAATGATTCGAGTCTAATTCTTGAATCAATCTCGACTCTTGTAGTGTTACCTGAAGTAAGTAACGTTCTTGAGCCAGTTTTAATTCCCATAATTTCTGAACTTGAATCGACCATTTCACCCATTCTCATTCCTTCCATGGACAAAAATCAAGATTCAATTTTATTACATCCATTTGAACTTGCCCAAAATTTTGAGAGCCACCTTGACATTTTGGCAAGTTATCTTTTGCCTAAAATTGAACTTGAGCTTGAAAGTGATCCTGAACCTCATGTTGGTGATCCATTTCACTTTTTAATTCAATAATGACTCCGGTATTTTTACTAGATTTTTTTCTCTATTCCGGAGTCATCATTGAATCCTGTACCAGTACATTGTGAAATTGAATCACCAATATCTTATGATCACACTTCATTAATGGAGAAAGTGTGTGAACATCAATTCTTTAGTTTGGACCCTATTTTTGAACCAATTTCAACTCCCTGTTTTGAATCTCGACTTGATCTGAGTCAAATTCCCTAGTCGATATGGATTTTTGTTCCTTTTCCATTTGAGTCCAAGTCAATCATCTCCAAAATCACACTTTATTATTGGAAAGAATGTTGAAGAAAATGACTCAGTAATTAGTTTTGAAAATTAGAAATTGAATGGGGTAGTTTTTTCAATAAGATTATACAGTTCTCCAACATTTTAATGGGTCATATTAGAGAGGTCACTGTGAGTTTCTGCAAGATCCACGAAAATTTTGATTGGGTAGCAACGCTTGGCCCAATCAGACCATCACCGGTGCCACCACCATGAAGTAATTTTCCTCCCCTTCCCATTTGTTTCATGTATATACACATTCACGATGCATTGAGGACAATATATGAGATAAGTATGGGAGAGGGTTTACTAACATAGGTAATTTTAAATTTTCTTTCTTTTACACTTCTTTTTAGGAACTTTTTAAAATTTTCTTTTGTATAAAAACTTTTCTCTTTTCTTAAAACTTTTTCTTTTCTTTTTATAGAACCTTTTGAAACAAGATAAATAGTTTTAATTTATTTTTAAGAAAATTAAGATTATCTTAGGAATTAGGAAGACCTAAAATTACGAAATTTTAAATTGAGTCAAAATAATGGATCTTGTTTAAATTTTAGGATAAGAAAGTAAGATTGGAAAGATAATTTGATCTTGAATTTTTTGCCTTAGATTTATGCATTTCACACTTACACAATTTTTTGGGATTGAAACAAAGACTAAAAATGTCATAAAAATATAAAAAAAATGAAATGATGATAATAAAAATCACTTATTAAAGTTGGGTAATTATGTCTCAGGAAGCATGATTATTCATACGTAAAACGTGGACAAAAACAAAATAATCCCCTTTAGTTTTATGGCCTTGTTTACTTGAGTCCTTAAGTTCGAGGGATATTTTCTCATCTGGTGCCCTAAAACTATCTGGTTTGGGAGTCACCGGCTAAAGGCTCACTCCCGGATAAACTAGAAAGCCTAAGAAAACTAAGGGAAGAAAAAAAAGATAGGAAAATTTTGATACAAATCAATGGCATGAAAGTTTGAGCCAATATCCCAAAAATCTTCACAGTTCACAAAGTGTATATTTTTTTAAGAGTTTTATGAAAGATCAAAAAATCAATTCAATTTTTAAATTCTTACATTTAATTTATAACAAGATTTTACATTTGGACTTAGAGTTTAAGGAAGAATAATTTCTGGTTAACCTATGACCTTGGATGACTTATATTTTCGCAAAAATACTTCAACATTTTTCTCTATTTTAAAAATGCATTTTAAAATACTAACATTAAATTTCTTTCTTTATGGATTTTGTGGGTGCAATCCGCTGAACACCGCAGGGGACAAAACTCCTCCTCTAGGGAAAACCTAGAGGATTAACGACTTATTGTACATGCTCAGTACAATCGCGTCACCTGCGAAAGTGGTGTAATAATTTTCTTAGTTTTTTGTTGTGCTCAGGACGAGCAAAAGATAAGTGTAGGGTATAATTAGTCTCTAAAACTGCATATTTCATATCACATTTTTGTTGGCCCAAAGGCCTTCCACCCTAGTTTTGATGATGATTAACTCATGTAGTTATGTTTACTAATATTCTTGTGATTTTAAGTTTCAGATCATTAGCAAGATATTAGTTAGTGATTAGCTTCAACAAGGGTGTTTAGAAGCTTTTCATGGTGATTCCAGGGCCAAAGCATCAAGATCATACCTTTGCCTAGCTCATGGATCACGGTGTTTGTGGATCGAGTCGCCTTGAAGATGAAGATCGTCAAGACGACTTAGGTATCCATAGTTTAGTGTGTTTTAGATCCATTTGTAAAGCTTAGCATAGTTGATATGCTCAAGTGCACAAACACACACGTTTCATGATTTGGATTTGTTTTCATGAATAGTAGATCAAAACAAGTTTACTTTATTTTTATGTATATTAGATATGTTCTAGATATACATACATGCTTTAAACTTGCTAGATAAACTTATTTTGACTTTCCTATTCATGTGTTGGAAAATTCAAGTTTGATAAAATATAAGTTTTGTTTTTGATAAAATTTGCAAGACTCAAAAATGAATTGATATGATTGATATATGTCTTGAAATTTTTATCACAAGTTTGTTTATCAAAGTAAAATGATAAAACAATTTTTATGGAATTTTCAGAAAAGATAAAAGATTTTTCAAAATATTTTTAAACTGCTTTTCTGACCCAGATTTCTGTTCCAGGCTTCAACCAGTCGACTACTAAACTGACTTAGTCGACTTGGGATGAAGTCGGTCGACCGGGCCGGCCGACCGACGTGCACAGATCTGTGCACGTTTGGCAGCACTGGGACGGTCGACCCGGGCGGTCGACCGGGTCTGAGAGCAGTGCTCTCTGTTTGTTTGGGTCGACCGTGCCGGTCGACCGTGTTTGCCCAACGGTCACATTTCTGACCGTTGGTGGTCGACCGGGCCGGTCGACCGTTAGCCTGTCAGGCTGCCACATCAGCCTAACGGCTAGTTTTCTGATGGAGGTATAAATACCCCATCTCTTGGGCTGTTTTAACAAGACTTTTGACAAGAAAAATTTCAGAATTTGTTTAGTGTTTAAACAAGTTTTCAAAAGAGTTTTTGAGCTAAAAAGATTTCGTCTTTCTTGTTTTGGGTTTTTGGAAAATCAAAGAGAACTAAGTTTTTGGGATATTGTATTGGGTTTCATTTTCTATCATTTACAAGACATTTCCCAAGTAGTTTTTCTTTGTTGCTTGTTTCCAAAAACACCTTGTTTCCACACTTGAGCTATATCTTCTATCCTAATCTATTAGGATCTTATTTTGTGGAAAAGAGAGAAAAAGAGAAGTGTTTGAGGTTAAGCCTCTAAGTTGTAAACCCTCCTTTTATTTGTGTATCCCTCTTTGGTAGAGGTTGATCGGAGTGGTGTTTGGATCCCTCTTCGGTAGAGGTGATTGTGATTGAGTTGTATTGGCTGCGGGCCTTATCCCTCTTCGGTAGAGGTGGATTGTGGTTGTATTGCCTCGGTGGCATTGAGTGAGGAGTTCGGTACTCCTATAGTGGATTGGAAATCCTACACGGTGGTGTAGGCGGGGATGTAGAGTTAGGGGCTCGAACCTCGAAACATATCGTTGTGTTTGCGTTTGATCCAATATCTCTCAACTCTCTCTCTTTATTTTGCGCATAGCATCATTCATATCATACATATCTATTTGCTTGTGTTGCCTTGCATATATTCATATTGCTATTCATCCTTATTTGCTTGGCTTGCTTGTGTGCGTGTGCCTAACTTGTACTTAACCAACAAGAGGTTCACATAGCACCTCAACCCATTCAAGGGGAATCAAGAGGAGTTAGTCCAGAGCCCTTCACGGGGAATTCGGCTACACTTGTTGTGTTGTATTAAGTTTGTGCAAGATTTGCATTAGCTTCTGCATTTAGCGCATTTAGTTCCTAGATTAGCATTTACACCTATTCACCCCCCCTCTAGGTGTTTTTTCAATTGGTATCAGAGCCAAGTGCTCTGATTTTGGGTTTAACAACCTAGAGTTAAAGATCCTCATTTTAGGCTAATCTATTGTTTGCATTTGCTTGTTTGCACAGTCATATAGTTTACCATGGACTTCATGACCCCACCTAGCTTTGACCCTTCCAACATTGTTGTTTGGAAGTATAGGATGTCCATGTACCTAAAAACCCTAGGTTTGCATGTCTTTCTTGCGGCCACCAAGAAATGCTATCTCGGAGATCGCAATCATATAGGGGCCAATGCACAAGCGCTTGAGGCCATTAGAAGCACATTACCTAAAGACTATTTTTTATGTGTTTCTAACTTTGATTCCGCTTTTGTAGTGTGGAACAAATTGACAACAACCACCACCTCCAAGCTTCAATTGCAAATTCAACCGGAGGAGTCTAGTGGAGAATCCGAGTCTCAATGCTTAATGATCCAAGGGAATGACTCCCTTGAGGTACATTCGGAACCCCACTTAGATAATGATGATTGTGCTAGTTCTTCAAATGATTATGTTGATCCCCATACTTTGAATGAAGAACTATCTATTGTTTGTGAAAAATTGATTGAAAAATATAACTTGTTGAAAAAGAAAAGTTTAGAAATTGAAAAAGAAAATAAAAATTTGCATTCTAGACTTGACATTGTTTTGCAAGAGAAAGAGGAGATTGCTAATGAGAGGGATTCATTAAAATCTCAACTTGATCTTGTACTTAAAGAAAATAAGTTTTTAAAATCTAAAAATGATAATGAAACTCTTTTAAAGAAAAATGAAAATTTGTCTTCAAAAGTTGATTTTACTTTAAAAGAGAATGTTGCTTTGAAAAATAAGATTATTTCTATTTCAAATGATCTAGATGTTTGTTTAAAGAAAAACATTATTTTGCAAAATAAAATTGATGCACATGTTTGCCATGCTAGGGTAGTATCACACACTTCACCTATTGCATGCCACACCTCTTCTTCTAAGATTAATGATGATATTTGTTTGCTTAAGAAGAAGATTGATTGTTTGGGCTCCACTATGAGCCAATGTGCCATGAACCACTCACGTTTGGAAACTTTGGTTCGAAAGAAACAAGTTCCATCCTTTATGCATGCACACCCTCCACGGCATACACATGCTCCTCACGGACACACCCATCACCATATGTATGCTCATGTGTACACTTGTACACATTGTGGACGTAAGGGCCACCTTGCTA
This sequence comes from Agave tequilana, assembly GCA_038442645.1. Lineage (NCBI taxonomy): Eukaryota > Viridiplantae > Streptophyta > Magnoliopsida > Asparagales > Asparagaceae > Agave > Agave tequilana. The sequence goes on along the minus strand of JAVJIF010006299.1, from coordinate 204,551 downwards.
AATTTTATTTTGATCGTATACATGATTGTAATTTAGCAAAGAATTTTGTTTGGGTTAGAGAAGGTACTAACCCCCATGGACCCAAAAGAGTATGGGTACCAAAGACCACCCCTCCTTTATTTGATGTAGGTGTGGGCTCTCACATGACGTGAGAGTTGCCGTACCTTGGAGTGGATGCGTTCCGAGCTTCATGGAAATCAATTGGATGCATCACTTTCAAGGGAAGGTTTGGTGGAGATGACCACCACGTGTTTGGAGAACTAGAGCGGTGCCCTCATTGGTTTTGGTATCGAATCTCTAACTCCTATTGTTTACATGCTTTCCATGTTTATCTTTCATAGCATGTTTCATTGTTTAGTGATTAGTATGAAAATGCCATGCTTATTAGACTTGTGATATACATGTTTAGTCATTTTGAGACACCCATGTTTAATATGGATAAATTCTTTTGTGTTCTCACTATTTGGTTGCTATTGCGTATATCATATATCTAATAACATGTAGATATTCATAATAATCATGTTTATGTTTATCATGTTGATTTTATTGTGTTTTGATGCTTCATGTGTTGATTACATGTTTAGATGTTAGTTTTCATTAAGACTAGTTATATACTTGTGCATATAGTGGGCCACAAATAAATCAATATATGTTTGAGCTTGAATGCTTATTTGAACCCATTAGATGTGCTAGTATAGTCTAGTTTTGATGATTCATGCATTTTAAACTTGTATTCCTATTTTTGGATTTGTTTTATGATTGTGTGTTTCACTTCATGTATATGTTTGTATTGCCAAAATTTAAAATATACATGTATACCCCTTGAGTCATTTGCCTTTCATGCAAATCTATACATATGGACTCAATTGTGTTTAGGGATATGTATGTATACTTTTTGTGTTGACAATTCATACATATACCTTGAAATGAAATTTGTTTTGGTGAAAATTTAGTTTTTCATATTTTCATGTGTTTATGTTTAACTTCATGTATATGTCCATTTTAATCCAAATTATTGTTATACATATACATCCTTTTTTAGCCACGTGCCTTCATGCATATATCCTTGTGGACTTGTTGTGTTTGGATATGTATGTATACTTTAATTTGTATAGGACATACATATACCTTGAAGATTAAATAAGTTTTAATGATTTTCATGTTTTCTTGTTTCAAGGAATTTTGAGCTTAATTGGATATTTCATAATGCCATGTCACACATTACTTGTACACTCACCATTTTTAAAATATTTCTCATGAGTATGTTTTCATGAGCATATATGGACTTTATTGAATATTGAGTATTTTAAGTGCTATGTGATTTACATGTATTTTATGAAAATTATTTTTGGTTTATTCCTTACTTGAAGGATTTTGTACTAGTTTAAAAGATTTTCCATTTAACTAGTTACGGTATTCTTCATTTTGGTAGAGTTTTTCAAACAAAGCTTATTTTTCAAATCTATTTTTGAAAACCCATACCCTTTACGGGAGGTTAGATGGGAGTCCATGCCTTGTATGTTTATATTGAAAATCATTTTAAACTTGTGCATGAGATGGGAGGTAGTTATATGAGTTATACCATGCTGTTATTGTTATGTCAATTGGTATCATTGAACTCTTTCAATTGGTATCAATCTTGATTCTTTTGTATACTCATATGTGTTTGTGTATGTATACTTTCAATGGTATCAATTTCTATTGGTATCTAATTTTCATACATATATGTTTTATTTGTGCTCAAGATATAAATTTTCACAAATTTTATTTATGCTAGAGCTTGAGCTTCAACTTTATTTCAATTGATTTAGTTTTCAATTGGTATCTTATTACAAGCCTACGCATAGTTTTTGTTGGTATTTCATAAAGGGGGAGAAAATTCAATTTTCATATTTCAATTGGTATTTGTATTTCCACTCCCTTACTTTATGATAGAAAATAGTCATTTCAATTGTTTATTTGGCTTAAAAAATACTATCTTTTGATATCAAGATGTCTTGTGTTTTAAATTGGTATCTAAAAATTTTGTTTAAAGAAAAATACAAAAGTTTTGATTTATATTGACTATATGCAAGGAGAGCTTAACATCTCTTCTACATATAGATTCATGATGAGTGTATCTTGTATTGAAGAGCTTAACATCTCTTCTTTATGTGGTACACGTGTGTAGGGGAGCTTCACATCTCCTCTTATGCATTACATAATGTGTGTTATGTGAATTAGGGCTTAACATCCCTCCTTCATGTAATGCATATGTGTAGGGAAGCTAACTTAGCGTCTTCCTCTTCATGAATGTATATAGCATATAACATTTATTGATCTTTATTTACTTTCAATTGGTATCAAGATGCTTCATTGACATATTTTCAATTGATATCCTAATTGATTGTCACCCCTTATTGATCTTGTTTTTATTTTTTAGACAAAAAGGGGGAGAACATTATTTTTTTATTGTTTTGATTGACAAAAAGGGGAGAAAGATTTTTACCCCTCATTTATTGTTTTCATTGTTTACCCCTTTGTTGATGATTGACAAAAAGGGGGAGAATAATTTGTGTTTTATATGCATACTTATGTTTTTGCATATATTAAGTTTAATTGGTATCTAGAGCATCTAGTGTTTTTGTTAATGTTTTATTAATTTAATTGGTATCTAGAGCTTCTAGAACATGTTTATGTGTTTTATGCATGTTGATGCATACATGTTTATGTACATTCATTGCATATCTTTTGTTTATTTGTTTATGCATGAGTTAAGGGGAGCTTCTTTGAAGCTTAACTTTAATCCATGCATATATAATAACTCCATGAGTTTTGTCATCATCAAAAAGGGGGAGATTGTTGGCCCAAAGGCCTTCCACCCTAGTTTTGATGATGATTAACTCATGTAGTTATGTTTACTAATATTCTTATGATTTTAAGTTTCAGATCATTAGCAAGATGGTGATTAGCTTCAACAAAGGTGTTTAGAAGCTTTTCATGATAATTCCAGGGCCAAAGCATCAAGATCATACCTTTGCCTAGCTCATGGATCACGGTGTTTGTGGATCGAGTCGCCTTGAAGATGAAGATCGTCAAGAAGACTTAGGTATCCATAGTTTAGTGTGTTTTAGATCCATTTGTAAAGCTTAGTATAGTTGATATGCTCAAGTGCACAAACACACACGTTTCATGATTTGGATTTGGTTTTCATGAATAGTAGATCAAAACAAGTTTACTTTATTTTTATGTATATTAGATATGTTCTAGATATACATACATGCTTTAAACTTGCTAGATAAACTTATTTTGACTTTGCTATTCATGTGTTGGAAAATTCAAGTTTGATAAAATACAAGTTTTGTTTTTGATAAAATTTGCAAGACTCAAAAATGAATTGATATGATTGATATATGTCTTGAAATTTTTATCACAAGTTTGTTTATCAAAGTAAAATGATAAAACAATTTTTATGGAATTTTCAGAAAAGATAAAAGATTTTTCAAAATATTTTTAAACTGTTTTTCTGACCCAGATTTCTGTTTCAGGCTTCAACCAGTCGACTACTAAACTGACTTAGTCGACTTGGGATGAAGTCGGTCGACCGGGCCGGTCGACCGACGTGCACGGATCTGTGCACGTTTGGCAGCACTAGGACGGTCGACCCGGGCGGTCGACCGGGTCTGAGAGCAGTGCTCTCTGTTTGTTTGGGTCGACCATGCGGGTCGACCGTGTTTGCCCAACGGTCACATTTCTGACCGTTGACGGTCGACCGGCCAGGCTGCCACATCAGCCTAACGGCTAGTTTTCTGATGGAGGTATAAATACCCCATCTCTTGGGCTGTTTTGACAAGACTTTTGACAAGAAAAATTTCAGAGTTTGTTTAGTGTTTAAACAAGTTTTCAAAAGAGTTTTTGAGCTAAAAAGATTTCATCTTTCTTGTTTTGGGTTTTTGAAAAATCAAAGAGAACTAGGTTTTTGGGATATTGTATTGGGTTTCATTTTCTATCATTTACAAGACATTTTCCAAGTAGTTTTTCTTTGTTGCTTGTTTCCAAAACACCTTGTTTCCACACTTGAGCTATATCTTCTATCCTAATCTATTAGGATCTTGTTTTGTGAAAAAGAGAGAAAAAGAGAAGTGTTTGAGGTTAAGCCTCTAAGTTGTAAACCCTCCTTTTATTTGTGTATCCCTCTTTGGTAGAGGTTGATCGGAGTGGTGTTTGGATCCCTCTTCGGTAGAGGTGATTGTGATTGAGTTGTATTGACTACGGGTCTTATCCCTCTTCGGTAGAGGTGGATTGTGGTTGTATTGCCTCGGTGGCATTGAGAGAGGAGTTCGGTACTCCTATAGTGGATTGGAAATCCTACACGGTGGTGTAGGCGGGGATGTAGAGCTAGGGGCTCGAACCTCAAAACATATCGTTGTGTATGTGTTTGATCCAATATCTCTCAACTCTCTCTTTATTTTGTGCATAGCATCATTCATATCATACATATCTATTTGCTTGTGTTGCCTTGCATATATTCATATTGCTATTCATCCTTATTTGCTTGGCTTGCTTGTGTGTGTGCCTAACTTGTACTTAACCAACAAGAGGTTCACATAGCACCTCAACCCATTCAAGGGGAATCAAGAGGAGTTAGTCCAGAGCCCTTCACGGGGAATTCGGCTACACTTGTTGTGTTGTATTAAGTTTGTGCAAGATTTGCATTAGCTTCCGCATTTAGCGCATTTAGTTCCTAGATTAGCATTTACACCTATTCACCCCCCTTCTAGGTGTTTTTTCAATTTTCACATTTATTTGATATTAAATTCTGCTAATAATACCTCTCTTGTATGTTTCTAGGTCCATGGTGTGCAATGAAGAAGAAGACCTTAAATCGCCATTTAATGGGTATTAAAGGCCTATAATATAGCCATTGACCTTGGAGAGCAGTTTTATCAAAATCAGGGGACCAAACCAGAAATCAAGACCTGCAGCCGATAGGGGATAAACGCGACAGCGCGCAGGAGGTGGCGCTGCACGCGCCGCGCCAGTACAGCCGCGAAAACGCGACTCTGGCCGCGTTTTCGCGGCCATACTGGCGCGCCCGTGCCCGTACTTTGGGCCAGGGGTTATCCCCTTGGCCCCCTTTCCCCTGGTGCCTATAAATACCCCCGGGGTTCTTCTTCAGGGAGATATACAGAGAGTTAGGGTAGTTTCTTTCCATGTTGTAGTTTAAGGTAGTTTAGTTTAGGTTAGTTCTTCTTCTTCCTTTGTATTTTTCATTTCTTGTAGATCTTGTAATAGGAGAGAGTGGTATAGAATTGGAAAGTAAGAGTTCTTGTAATAGAAGGTGACAATCTATGAAAGGTTCTCTCTTTACCTCTCTTTATTTTCTTCTCTCTAACCCCTTTTATATGTTTAGCTAATTTTCTCTCATGGCAACAACTACTAACCACTAACTTGCTAACTTCTTATTTGATAATCCACATGAATCTAATAGCCTCTACTTTGCCTTGCTCTTGCAAGAGCCATTGGTGGCTCATGATGATGGATCTAACACTCTAACATCCTAACTCTCTAACAAGCTAACATTACTTTACTTCATGCTTACTCTTATATAGTTTTGATGGTTTAAGTGTAACTTGCACTTGTTTTCATGAGTTTGGATGTGAAAGTTATCATATGGGTCATGCTTTGAAACGCTCTTGAACCAAGGACTAGTGATTGCCAAGGATACATGTGAGGCAACTATCACTAAGAGGTTAGTATGGTTAGTGGAGCCATTAGTAGTTAGTAGCTATGAATTTTCTTTCTTTTTACTTTATTTTAGAAATATCAAAATCACAAATATCTTCTTTTCTATGTTTCCCACTTCTTCGTATTTCACCGTACTCTTCTCTTTTCATTGTTTCTTTTCTTTTCTTCTCATTCTTTACAATATTGAAGAACTTTTAATATACACGTGAACATACCATGTAAGCTTCTATCGCCTCCCGTCCTTATGGATTCGACTCGTTTTAGCCTCTATGCTATAACGGAAGTATCGAGGAAGCCAAAACACACACACTTTAACTCTTGATTTCAAAACGATATATTTTGTGCACGATTTTTCCCCCAATCATCCATTCTTGTGGATCACGACCCACATACATAGTCACTTGCTGCTATAGCAATAAGTCTCAAGGATAACTCGATTGTGAATGTTTGTATCACATTAGTTCGGAGAGAACGTTATTCCTCATATGAACCTTTCTATTCAATGTGGAGTTTCTTTGATAGATAATTTTGTGACATGCAAAGTAGTTGGTCAAGGAACAATATACATCTGTTTGTCTCTTGGCAGCATCATTACTCATTTAGAATTCTGTAAAGGACTCGGGGCACCATCCCAAAAGACTAGCGTTCTAGGTGGAGTAGCCCAAATCCTTATATACCCAAGGCCATCCCCTTGTCTAGTCCAGACTTGCGTCTTAAACACTGTGCACCATCCCAAAAGACTAGCCTTCTAGGTGGAATAGCCCAAATCCTTATGTACAGAATTCTAAATGAGTAATGATGCTGCCAAGAGACAAACAGATGTATATTGTTCCTTGACCAACTACTTTGCATGTCACAAAATTATCTATCAAAGCAACTCCACGTTGAATAGAAAAGTTCATGTGAGAATAACATTCTCTCCGAACTAATGTGATACAAACATTCACAATCGAGTTATCCTCGAGACTTATTGACCTGATCCCATCAGTGACTGATAGTATATAATGATTGCCAAGGATACATGTGATGCAACTATCACTAAGAGGTTAGCATGGTTAGTGGAGCCATTAGTAGTTAGTAGCCATGAATTTTCTTTCTTTTTACTTTAGTGTAGAAATATCAAAAATCACAAATATCTTCTTTTCTATGTTTCCCACTTCTTCGTATTTCACCGTACTCTTCTCTTTTCATTGTTTGTTTTCTTTTCTTTTCATTCTTTAAAAGATTGAAGAACTTTTAACATACACGTGAACATACCTTGTAAGCTTCTATAGCCTTCCGTCCTTGTGAACATACCGTGTAAGCTTCTATCGCCTCCCGTCCTTGTGAATTCGACTCGTTTTAGCATCTATGTTATAACGGAAGTATCGAGAAAGCCAAAACACACACACTTGCCTCTATGCTATAACGGAGCCAAAACACACACACTTGCCTCTATGCTATAACGGGAGTATCGAGGAAGCCAAAACACACTTGTGGATCACGACCCACATAGTCACTTGCTATAACGGTAGTATTAAAGAACTTAGCAACATCATAATCTTCATTTCTAAACTCTATTTTTCGCGGAGGTTCAATCTCGATCAATAAGCTTAGGTAGATTTAGTATATATACCACTCAAACTTCTTTAACTTATCTAATCTGGGACTAAATATCGAAGCAAATAGAGAGAAATTCAAGGTATTTTCCTCCAAAACCAAATACACATCATAGGCAAAAATCGTCGAGATAGTGTGGTAATAAGTTTTATTGGGATTTAGATTATTAGGTAAGATTTGAATAAGAACAAAAATTTTGGAGATGTTTTAATAATCAGTTGCATTTGAATTTAAATTATTAGAGGTTGATTCTTATAAATAATGTGTGAGCAGATCTATTTTTCTGATTATTTTCAAAAGAATATTTCTTTTCAAAAATTGCCCAATTTACAAAGCATATAAATATTAGTGTTCAAATGATCAGCTCTTGCCAGTAAAGCCTGGCTTCCTAGTAACAGGTGGGCGCAGGTTATGAAAAGTCTCAGGTTCACGTTCAGCAACGCCCTAATGTTTCTAAAAACATTAAAAAAAACATTTCTTGCACCTGAATAATGAAAATGATTTGGTGATTTTCAACTTTGGAATCCAATCTCTAAAGGATTTGGGTAAATTATTTGTTCCGCTAAGGCAACGCTCGAGCTGATTTATTAGCTAGTGAATGTGCATCTCACATTGTGATTATCTATTCTCAGACTACTCCTTCAATGCAATTACGTGATCTGGTTCGTGCAGATATGAAAGATTATTTTTTTCACTCGTTGAGCCAGAAAGTGTTTACTTATATATAAAATAAAATATAGAGAACATGTAATAATATTGCTCTCATAAATGAATAGTTTTGAGTTCAATTCTCATCATTCACGATCAGATTACTCTCTAAGTAGGTTTTTTTTAGCAAAAGAACAAAAAAAGAGGAGAAAAGTAAAGAGATTCTCTCCCGCAACTAAAAGCGTCATTCGGCGAAGGATTAAACAAAGGGTTAAAGGAGTTTATTCCCACTTTAACTTGCCAAACACAAGAAGAAAAAAAAAAAAAAGATTAAAAAACTTAGTCAACTTAAAGATACTCTCTTATTTGTATAAAAATCTATTAATAATTCTTATCCGACACAAACACTCGCATGCGCACAGGATTATACTAAATTTTTGGTAACGGGCTAAGTAATTTAACCCGTTCTCTGCCCTTTTCCGTCTTTTTCACCCTATTGCCAGAGTCCACCAGACGAAACCTGAGGATATAATAATTTGGCCAACTCATTTGCGGGCAAGGCTGTTTGCTGTACCAACCAAACATCCAACGTCTCTCTCCGAGAGAGCGCCGGTTTGAGACTGACAAACAGTACACCCTCCCCCGTTCGCTGCTGCGGCGGGCACCGGCTCCGAACCGGACAAACCGGTCGCTCTCAAACACTCATGCCATGCGGGCTCTCACGTGATTCCCAGCACGCACTACACGCGCCGCTGCTGCCGGTGGGCCCCAACATAGCATGAAGAAAGAGCAACCTACAAAAAAAGACAAAACAGAAAGGGAACAAATGAAGCCCCAGGGGGGGGGGGGAGAGAGTAGAGAGGGACACCGAGAGGTTTAGAGAGAGAGAGCGAGAGAGCGATGGAGAAGGACGCGCAAAAAAGGTGTGAGCGAGCGAGCGAGCGATAAAGGTGGGGGGAGCTTCAAGCTTCAGCTCCTTTCTCTGCTGCTACCTCCACGCTTTCTAGGGTTTTCTCTTCCTCCAAAATTTCGGTAACCCTACCACCACCTGAATTATTCGTTGATTTATTCCCATTTGCTTCTCGTTTGCTCCACCTTTGTTGCTGAATTCATGATTTAGTTCCCGGGTTTTTGTGAATAGGGACATTGAACATTTTTGCAGATTTTAATGCTTTTCTGATTTAGGTCGAGGATGAATGCATATTGATTTGGCCAGATTGTGTCTTGGGTTTTGTTTCAAGTTACTTTGATTCTATTTTTGGTAATTGTGCATTTTTTCCTTCCATATTTATTTTTGGTGTAGCTTGTTGATTCTATTTTGGGAAGTTGTACAAAACTTGTTTATTTTTACTGGGAATTGTCTGGTTCATGTCTGCTGCCTGCTGGAAGACACTATGCGTTTGAACCTTAAGTTAGAATGCTTTTTGAAAATTTATGAAAATTAAGAGTAATCGCCAGTTTGGAAATTTAGTGGGAAGAGAACTGTTTACGGGTTGAATCTGTTTTTGTTTGTTCATTAATAACTTAACATTCCATCATAGAATCTCGTAGGGACTATAACTTTGTCTGCATCTTTTCTTCTTTATGGTTTATGTTTGACATAGGCTGGATAATCAAGGCCTAGCTCCATTAGAGCTGTCTACTTACCTCATGTAATTTTCAGAGTTGAGTTAATTAGACTGAGTTGGTTGCATGTTTTAGTTTCTTATTTGGTTATTCCCTTAAAAATGAGCCTAGAATTATATTTTTGATTAATTGGATTGAGGAATTCACGTTCCCTTTGACCAGCCAACTACTACTCATTTCTTTACATGTAACAAGGATAATCAAGGGTATGGAATTGAAATCTATGGTCCCTTGAAGTTAACGCCAATGGATACGGTCACATCATGGAACCTTCGGAGTGAATTTTTGAGAGCCAGTAAAACCAGTGATAAGCGGCTCCCTTGAGACTGGACGGGAACGCTCGATAGAGTAGAAGGTCGTCATGAGCGTAAACCGTCATTTTGTCTTAGTATTGGCGGAGATATAGGAGGGGGATGGAGGTTCCCATATAGTGGTCGAAGGTCAGCATCACGAACTTTTTTAGGAAGCGGAGCGTGGTGATTTCTCCTGACAGTGGTGAGTCGGAGGGTCTCAGTTCGCTATACTCCATTCCTTTCGGAACCTCCTGGCTCGTTTGGTTGAGCCGCTTCTGGACCAAATCCGTGATGTCCTCTATAAATGGGAACTTCGGGGTCCGAAAACGCTCTGAGTCCTCAGAATCCTCATCAGTATCATGGGTTCCCGACCGGTCGCGCCTTGAACTTCCGGTGAAGTGCGCGGATTTCCGGGTGCACGGTGGTGATGGGAGCGTCCGCTCATTTCCTTCTGCAGTAGGGGAAGATTGTCCCACTGTGCCCCGACTTGTTTGAGTAGTCGTGTCTGGACACAGGTCGCAACATCTTTTTCATGAACGACCGCCTCATAGAGTCGGATCATCTCTGTTTGATGGTCCTCCATCTGCTTTCGCGAAGTGGAAAGCATCTGGAAGAGTTGCTCGCTGTTGTGCTATGGTTCAGGCCCGGCAGCTTGCATCCCAAGTGACGATGTAAAGTTTGAATAAGAATCTTCGATGTCGGTGACGTGGACGTCGGATAGGTTGGACCACGGTCCGCATGCTCAAGCTCTTCGACAGTTTCCCCCTTTCTTTTTGGAGCGGCGGGGTAGCAGCGGTAGCTTGGGTGAGTTGCTTCCTCGGTGAAGCCATATCGATACTAGGAGGTTGTTCAGAGGAAGGGCTAGGGCATGGATGGGAAGAGATCCTGAGTATGCATTCAGAATATCTTAATGAAAGCACCAAATATTGTGGGTAATTCTTAAGAAATCGGTCCGCGTACCAAAATAATAGAGTGGATATAATCAAATCACAGAAAACTACTGAAACGCACATATTTTACGTGAAAAATCTGAATTGGAAAAATCACGGAGAGGGGGAGAGAGATTCCACTATATTAATGACGATTACAGTTGGGGTTCTCTGGTATACTAGGTTTATGGATACAATTGATCGTCCCCTTACGCGTTAGAAGCAATCTATTTATAGAGGTAGCGTCTGTTGGATAAAGCTGCAGTGTTCAGCTCTATTTAAACATTCAACCACTTATCTCAGAGGCAGTTAGAGCTTAACATTCTGGTTTGAATGGTTAAGTAAGAGTTCATCTTTATCTAGCGGTCTGCGTCCAGTTGTTAATATGGTTAATCTGTTCCCGAGCTATAACTGCTGAGTTCAAATAGAGATTTGGTTTAGAGATAGGGATTCTCACAATTGATTCTATCTCTTACTTCTATGAGCTGTAACTACCGAGCTGTAATTGCCGAGTTCTAACATTCTGGGTTGAAATAAAAAAGATTGGATGGAAGAGAAGAAATGGGCTTTGATGAGAAGCTAAAGAAGAGGGACTGGGTAGACTTGCTGTTTTCTTTGTTTTCTTTTTGTTTAATTATCTTCAGTGTCCAGGACTGTCTTCCTGATTCTTTCTTTAACAGTCTGCAGATGTTTGGTGTTAAGTATGATGCTAGCATCAAATTTATTCAACAAGTTGACCTGCGGTGCAGGACTATTTGTTTCTAGTTGACTAGCTAGCGAAATGGCAAACTTGTCACCAAATAGCCATCAGGTGTCCTTCCTGCGAAGTTGTTTACAAAGCGTTATGGACTGGATTATAAAATTTAAATTCTATATTGATGTCTGTCTGATTAGAAAAATCGATGTATGTCTGATGCAAAGAGGCAACCCATATGATGACTAAGAAACAAAATACGTCTTCATATTCTTTCTTTTGTATTTACTCAATTCGTGCTTTGTGAGAAACATCAAAACCTTCCACATATTTTCATCCGATTAGAAAAATCGATGACTGTCGGATGCAAAGAGGCAACCCATATGATGACTAAGAAACAAATTACGTCTTCAGGTTCTTTTTTTGTATTTACTCAATTGTGCTTTGTGAGAAACATCATAACCTTCCACATATTTTCGTCCGATTAGAAAAATCGATGAATGTCTAATGCAAAGAGGGAACCCATATATTTCGTGCTTTGTGAGAAACATCAAAACTTTCCACATATTTTTCATTCTTGTTGAATGAGGGAAAAGAAGTAAAGTGGCTTGTCAAAATTATCCGTGATCATATTTCCTTGCAGGAAAGATTTTGTTCAATATAATAATAATTCAACCCACCCCTTTAGGGAAATGGTTAAACATATTTTTTTTAACTTCATATGGAGCAAACACTGATATAATGTTTATTAATTGTTTTTGGATAATTTAGCTAATTAACCTTCTTTCTTTACCTGTGTCTTTGTTTATTTGAATGCAGTTATTTGATGGGTTTTTTATTTTATTTTTGAGGTTTAAACTTTAATTTACAGGTGGAGCTGTTTTTCAAAGTTAATATCATCCTGATCCTAAATTTAAATGGGTTAACGGTTAGGTTAGATCTAGATGATTACGTTGCCGAATTTTGCAATTTAATGCATATAATACTGCATACTCACTCCATATAAGGTTTATGTGATGTACAACTATAATAATCAGTTTACCCTGCTATATGTTCACTTATGTTTTAACTTCTACATGATTTGCAGACTGATCCCGTGTGCCATGCATGTTGCAGGACAGATCGAGGCAATCTGGGGCCTGAATTTAACTTCTGCTGTCTCCTCTTACATCTCATGATTAGTTTGACAGAACTCTTAGAATGGAGAGTGAACTGCCTGATTGAAGCTTTCAATCCTTTGCCTGTTGTATAAGACAGTATGCCACTTGAAGACTTTTTCACCCTTGGTGAGATGAGGGATGGGCTTTCATCTCTTCCTAGAGTTGAAGAACTGATAAATGTGATGCAAAAGCAGAAAGATTGTGTTTTGAGAACAATAAGCGATGCAGCAAGACAGTGGTCAACTGTTGCAGGCACTTTTGCAGCAACAGAGAACAAGGATTGTCTTGATCATTTCGTTCAGTTAAATGGGCTATACTTTTTTAATCAGTGGCTTCAGGAAGCTAAGTGTATAAAAGATGTCAGTGCAAATGCCATGGAAGAATTGATCAATGCACTACTAGCAGCACTCGAGAGGCTTCCAATTGACAAGGAAAGGTCAACTGCTTGTGGACTTGGAGTCACTCTTGAGCAACTCCTTGGTCATGAAAACATGAAAATTAAGGACAGGGCAAGCTTTTTGTTGGATAAGTGGAACAAAGTTATGGTTGATGAAGCAAGTCTACAGGACCAGGAGAAAAGGAGGACATGCCTGGTAAGTAGTCAACCGAATCCTTCAACTGATTCTAACATGACTATGAAAGGTGTATGCTCAAGTACAACTCTTGACATTTCTCCATGTGAAGGGGGGATTGGTGAAAGTTGTGACGCAGAGTCTGCAGGTACTGAATTCCACCACTCAAATGCCACAAGATTCACTGAGAGTTCCCAGGAAGGTCCAGCTAACTGTGCGGAAATCTCAAAATCAGATCGAGTAGTTCCTGTGACCTCATCAAACTCTGTGGGTGCGGTACCGGATATCTACTCATTAGGTTCTTCTCTTCTGTCAAATTCGTGCCATGAGAATTTGTCTGTTAACGAAGAGTCTTCTGTATGCCCTGCAGCAGAATTGGCCTATCCTGGGACATGCAGTTCACCAACAGGGAAAGGAAGAGATGATATTCAGCACCATGTTCTCATGTTCAAAGATGTCAATGATGGTGTGATTGACATGGATGTGGAAGTAAATAAAATGGAAACCTTCCTTCATGCTTGTCATGAAAATGAGACCTCTATTGCAACGTCATCTTCTAGTTTATCCGTTAATATTCCCGTGTCTGCTACAGAAACCCAGCCATGCAATGTTGATTCCAAAGGGAGTGACTCCTGCATTTCAAATACTGTAGAGTTTCATGCTAATAATGGGGATGGTGATCATCAGGTGCCAGGGCATTTGAAGATAGATAGTCCAGAGATCTCTCTGAGAAAGGAAGTTGAAAGTGCTAGTGACACTATAGAGTTTAGTAGTGATGCGAATGTGAAACTATCCAGAGGACTCGATCTGCTGACTGCCACAGATTCCTCAAAAATAGAGGCCAAATCAACTGGGAAAACAGACCAGAGGTCACTTGAATATGAGGAGATTGATGCATTGGAAGTTGCAAGGCAAGTTGCTATAGAAGTGGAACGGGAGGTTGTTGACTATAGAGAGCCATTTTGCAGTTCTCCAGAGGTCAATTCTGGAGAGGCAGTTGTCCATACTTCTGCTTTCATTCAAGACAAGCAAGATCAAATATTGATTGTAGATGGCAACAGGTTGCCAACTGAAAATGATGTTTCAGATAGTGCCTTGTCCCAAAAGGACATCACAAGAATACCGGAAGACACAGCCGAAGAACATGAGCTAACTTCTGAATCAGCCAGGGTTACTTCTGTTACTCTAGAATCAGATGGAGGTAAATCTGTAAAGAGCAGAGTTATTATTGATCTAAATGAGGATATTTTCACTGGTGAACTGGATTGCACTGTGAATCTAGTTCCTAGCGATCCAATAAATGTATCAACACCTATAGCTGTTCTTGCTACTTCAAGAGCAGCACGAGGGTTGCCAGATACACCGCTCCACTTTGAAAGAGAGCTAGGATGGAGAGGTTCTGCTGCCACACGTGCTTCCCGACCTGCATCTCCTCGAAAAACTCCAGATGCTGAGAAGGGCAGTTCTGATTTGATAGAGGAACCACACTTTCTCAGGTTTGATTTGAATGTGGCTGAATGTGGTGATGGCTTGACAGTAGATCCAGCTGGAATGAGACAAATGCCTGATTCCTCCAACCTTCCTTCTGGTGACTATGTGGAAATCAGTTTGAAGAGAGCAGAAAGGTTCAAGTTGGACCTTAACCGCCTAGGCGATGAGGATTCTTCTATTTACCCATCACCAAATTTGAGAACCCCTTATCAGGGGGGAGACCAAAACTTTTCTGCTGCCTCATCATCATGTTCAAAGCAGTCTTCCTTTCTAGACTTTGACTTGAACGAGAACCCACCTTTCTTTGATGCCAGTAACTCCCATGAGATTGGTAAAGCCTCCTGCATACGTGAAGGATCTAAACTTGATGATCCTGTTGGAATGGTTGTGGATTCAAGAATGGCTTTCGAGAATGGGGAATATACAGACCATTCTCGGCTGTTGTCTCTGTTCCCTGCCAGACCAATGATTTCTTATCCTCAAATGATGCCTGCTCCTTGTGGTTACAGTGCATTTGTTGCTGGACGCCCCATGCCCATCCCTCCACCGTCATATGGACAACCAAATATACCATACCAACTGATAGATTTTAGAGGGTTTACTGCTATGACACAGGCAATGACAACAGCCTCGACCAGGCCACCTTTTCTTATGAGCACTAGTGGTGCATCTTCAAGCTTCAACGGCATCAGCCCTCTGCAGCCTGCTTTTGACTCTGGCAAGACAACACTTGGTATGCGGAGCATGGATGGTGGTAGTCTAAGCCTTTTTATGCAAGGCCATGGTGATGATGTAATAGAAGGTCAGACAAGAACTTCCTCAAATCCTTCTAGTTCGGGCATGCCATTGAAACGGAAAGAGCTGGACCGCAGTCAGGATTCTTATCCACTCGGCTAGAAACAAACAACACCATGGCAGTAATTTCCCTTATTTTCCCCGCATATATAATTTTTGTTATAATTTTCTGCTGCTTCTTGACCTCTGGAATGCCTTGGATGATCTAAAAGGATGCTTACTGGATTAATCCTCAAGGATGGATGGCTGATTTGTACAAATGGGTGTAATTTGGAATCTCCTTTGAATAATGCTGGTTATAGATAGGTTGCGTATTAAGATTTTATTTCCAAGAAATGATGTAGATTTGATTGTTTCTAATGTCTTTGTTTATTTAGTATAGAGGCAACTGAAGCTGATGGAAGTTGGAATCATGTAAATCGCTGCATATTAATGTTAACTTGCTGACGGAGGTGGAACTCATCCTAGAATTCTCCTGTAAGAAAATTGTAACATATTGGAACTCTATTTCTTTTCTTTGATGTTTTTTTAATTTAATAGTATTTCTCTTGTACTAAATAGGACATAATTTTTCTCCATCTCCAATTTACTGTCCTCCATTTGGGCAAGAGTTTTAAGAGAAATTGATGGGATTATTCCCACTAGCTAGGATATCTGCACCGGGTGAAATCCCTAAGTGGAAATGAACCATGCGATCACCTCTTGACGTTTCCAATAGTCATAACGGATTCTCTCTCTTCATTAATCTTGTTGTGCTTATTATTTACAAGAATCGGTTTGGTTAGTTTCCTTGGATCAATCTCTTTGAAGACTAGACTGGGATTAAACTTAATTAAGAGTAGTGCTCTTTATATTCAAGCTTTCTAATTCAAAATCTAACTCAAGGGTTTATGGCACGTGAGCCCGTATATAATGGGGGATGGGGCTCATAGACCAGATGTATTAAAAAAAGTCAGTTAAAATTTCATAAACTTTGAGTTCTTGAATTTGAGGTGTGAAGTCGTGGTGCAAAGGGTGTGAAGTTTAAAATTTATCTGATTCTTACCTCTATTTCTTAAACCCTAATTTCTCTTATATTTTCTTGTTGAAAACCCTAATTTCCTATTTTTTTGATTTGAAGGTGATTGTGATGCAACCCATTTTAGATCATTTTGGTATCAGAGCTCTTGGTTTTAATCTCCTTCAAAATTTTCTTCTCCCTCTCTAAACCCTAGATTTAGACCAAACCCTAGATCTATTCAAAAAATTCTGTTCCATAATTCGCTAAAATCCATTTCGAAAATCACCTAAAAATACAAATCTCCATTGTTCCTCTCTCACTCAAAATTTCCCCACCGTTAATCTTCACTATCTCCTTCATCTTCACAATCATCTTCACCATCTTCATCAACTTCACCATCATTTTCACTATCTCCATCATTTTCACCTTCATCTTCACCATCTCCGTATCTACACCATCCTCCCTGTCTCACTTGCAACTACCCACAATCGCCGTCGATTGTCTCAGACTGTCAATGTCAGCCCCTGATTGCCATTGAACGCCGATAAATGCCCCAGACCATTGCCGCCTCCTTCCACCTGCACCTTCTTCCACCTTGCGTCACTTCACACACAATCATCGCGCCGCAGTGCTCTGCATTGCGCCGTCACTATGACCTAGATCATCGACTGGACAACCCTCCTCGACTGCATCACCATGCCCTGCCGATGACACCCTCCTCTAGTTCCATCACGGCCACCATCTCCTCAAGGTTAGCATCACGATGTCAAATCCACTACCACAACAACACCAGATCAGCGTCACCATTTCCTCTAGATCCTGGCCATCGCCACTAGGAAGCAACCTCACCGTCACCCTCCTCAAGCTTCACTGCCACAGTTCTTCTCCCCCTTCGAGACCAGATCAATGACCAAAGCATCCACCTCCGTCATCCCTTGACAGCAGCCAAGGCATCCACAGCCACCACCTCTTCACCGCCTCTATGATCTTAGACCTCCACTGTCATCGCTACCTTCGACATCTCCATCTCTGGTTCCGAATCTCCATCGACATCGCTGTGCCGACCTCCACCTTCGCTGCTATGATCCCCGCCTCGTCATCGTCGCCCATCGAGCCCCAATTCCCGCCAACGAGCATTGATCTCTATCTTCATCACCTGCCTTCGCTGTTGCATCTCATCTCGCTGGGTTCATTGATCATAGCTCAGAAGGAGGAGGTTGTGGGTTAAATTAATTTGGTTTACTCCAACCCGTACCCGCGACTGAAGAAGAAAAGATATCAGGTTTAAGATAGCATACCTGAACCGGATAAGCTATTGAGTCTGGGTTTAAGTTATTAAACCAGCAAAATTATTGCACCGACCTGATTGCATCTCAATTTTGCATTATTATTGTCACATTTGCACATTTATCCTTGATTATTCCTTATTTCACTTTGCTGTTTAACCCTCTTTTTTATTATGATGTGTAGTTACTTAAATGGGAAGATAAAGATAGAGGAAGTTTCTATTTTATCTCTAATCCTATCTAAATTTGGATTTCAATTTAAATCAATTTGATCTCAAGAGGAGGAAAGGATATGTCATCATAGTTACAATTCAAATTCAAAATCAAAAGATATATTTCTAGAAGATGGATGGGATAAAGCTATACTAATTGGAAATAAGGAGGAGAATTTAAATTTAAACTTGGATTATGGGATAACTTGCTTCTTAAGTTATCTAGAAAGGATGATATTTTAAAATCCATAATTCAAATAAAGATTCCGAGAGTAAATCTCCATATGGATGAAAAATACACCTAGAAGGGGAGTGAATAGGTGTAAGGCTAATCTAATAACAAATGATGCGGAATAAAAAACTAATTGCAGCACACTTAATGTAATCAAAGAGTGTAGCCGAATACCCGGTGAAGGTTTTGAACTATCTTCTCTAAATTCTTCTAAATAAGAGCTGAGGTGCTATATGAAGCTCTTTTGGTTCAGCACAAGTGAGGCACACACACAATCAATACCAAGCATATAAATATGAATGAACTATATTAATCAATGCAAGGCACAATATAAGAAAGAAAGTTAGAGAAAGTGGATCAAACGCAAACATAAGGATATATTTCGAGGTTCGAGCACACAGCTCTACGTCCCTGCCTTCACACAGAAAGATTTCCACTAACTCGTCCACACAGGACTTCCCACATAGGGAACCTCCGCTGAGGATTTAGGTAAATACAATTTGGGAGTACACAACTCCTCTTTCAATCAATACAACCTCTCACTAGAGGCAAGGCACAAACCAACACAATATCCACCTCTCACTAGAGGGATACCAACAAACTCAATCACCTCTACACTTAGAGGGATGGCACTTAGCCAAACAACAATCAACCTCACAAATGAGGGATAGGCACAAAGCCACAACTCCACCTCTTCACTAAGAGGGAACACAACTTTCACTATCACCTCTCATTAGAGAGATCTCAATACAATCACCTCTCACTAGAGGGATATCACAAAGAATGGAAGGTTTACAACACTTGGTGGTTATAACAACCACAAACCAAATTCTTTCTCACAAAAATAAAATCCTAATAGATAGGATAGATATGATAAGCTCAAATGTGAGAAATAAAGAGTTTGAAAATCAAAATCACAAAGAAAATACTTAAAAAAACTTCTAAGATATATTAGAAATGAAGAATAAAAATAAATCCCAAAGACTTTCTTTTTCTTTGAATTTTTCAACTCTTTTAAAACAAATAAAGAATGATCTTTTAAACCCAAAAACTCTTTTGAAAACTTGCTGTTAAACACTTGTAAATGTGGGAAAAATTACTCTCTAAAAACTTGTTTAAAACAGCCAAGGAATGTGGTATTTATAGCCCCAATCCAAATCTGCCTGCTGGCAGCAGGAAAGGGCAGTTTTGCCCTCCCAGTCAGTCGACCGTCCTGTTGGCCCAAAGGCCTTCCACTCTAGTTTTGATGATGATCAACTCATGTAGTTATGTTTACTAATATTCTTGTGAATTTAAGTTTCAGATCTATTAGCAAGATATTAGTTGGTGATTAGCTTCAACAAGGAGTTTAGAAGCTTTCCATGGTGATTCCGGTGCCAAAACTTAAAGATCATTCCTTTGCACGTGGTGGATCACGGTTTTGGATTAAGTCAACTTGAAGATGAAGATCGTCAAGAAGACTTAGGTATCCATAGTTTAGTTTAGTGTGTTTAGATCCATATTGTAAAGCTTAGTATAGTTGATATGCTCAAGTGCACACAACACACATGTTTTATGTTTTAATTTTGGTTTTCATGAATTGATTGATCAAAACAAGTTTAAATAGTTTTTATGTATATTAGATATGTTCTAGATATACATACATGCTTTAACTTCTTAGACAAACTTATTTTGATGTTTCTATTCATGTGTTGAAAAATCAAGTTTGATAAAAATACAAGTTTTGGTTTTTGATAAAATTGGCAAGACACAAAAATGAATTGATATGATTGATATATGTCTTGAAATTTTTATCACTAGTTTGTGTTTCAAAATAAAATGTTAAAACAAGTTTTATAGAATTATAGAAGAGATAAAAGATTTTTCTAATTATTGTTTAAACCCAGGTTCTGACCCAGACTGTGGCTAACAGGCCAAGTCGGTCGACCGCCGGGTTGACCGAACCAAAGGCCGGTCGACCCCTCGGTCGACCGACGTGCACAAGGCTGTGCATGTCTGGCAGCCCAGTGGGCCGGTCGACCGAGCGGCCGACCGGATCTAAGAGCAGAGCTCTCTGTTTATTTGGGTCGACCAGACGGTCGACCGGTTTGCTCCAACGGTCGGATTTTTGATCGTTGGCGGTCGACCGGGCGGTCGACCGAAGGTCTGTCAGACTGACAGATCAGCCTAACGGCTAGTTTCTGGTTTGGCCTATATAAACCCCATTTCTCTAGGGTTTTGGCCAAGATTTTTAGAGCCAAAATTTCCAGACATTCTTTATTATTTTAAAAGTGTTTTCAAAAGAGTTTTGTGTCAAAAAGAATTTATCTTATTTTGTTTTATGTTTTTGGAAAAATCAAAGAAAAGAGTATTTTGGGAGATTTGTGTTTGTTCTTCATTTCTATTATCTACAAGAGTTTTCCTAAGATTATTTCTTTGAGTTTTTAATTTCCAAACACCTAGTTTTCCACACTTGAGCTATATCTTCTATCCTAATCTATTAGGATTTTTGTCTTGTGGAAAAGAGAAGAGTTTGAGGTTGATTGAGCCTCTTGTTGTAAACCCTCCTTATTTGTGATTTCCTCTTGGGTAGAGGTTGATCGGAGTGGTGTTTGGATCCCTCTTAGGTAGAGGTGATTGTATTTGTTGGCTACGGGCCGTATCCCTCTTCGGTAGAGGTGATTGTGGTTGTATTGCCTCATTGGAGGTTGTAAGGTTGAGGAGGAGTTTGGTACTCCTATAGTGGATTGGAAATTCTACACGGTGGTGTAGGCGGGGATGTAGAGCTGGGTGCTCGAACCTCGAAACATATCTGTGCCTTTGCGTCTGATCTATTGTCTCTCTAACTCTTACTTCTTATATTTTAGTAAAGCATCTTCAATCAGTACATTCATCTTGATTGCTTGCATTTGTACCTTGCATATTTCATATTTTATATCTCGTGTATGCTTGATTGTTTGTGTGTGCCTCACTTATACTTAATCACAAGAGCTTCACATAGCACCTCAACCCATTCAAGGGGAATCAAGAGGAGTCAGTCCAGAGCCCTTCACGGGGAATTCGGCTACACTTGTGTGTTGTATTAAGTGTGTTGCAAAATTTGCATTAGCTTTCGCATTTAGTTTGCATTTAATTTCTAGATTAGCACTTACACCTATTCACCCCCCCTCTAGGTGTTTTACAATTGGTATCAGAGCTAGTGCTCCTGATATTTAGGCTTAACATCCTAGGAGTAAGATCCTTTTGTTTGCTAATCTATCATTTGCATTTCCTTGTTTGCACACATATAGTTTATACCCATGGACTTCATGACCCCACCTAGTTTTGACCCTTCCAACATTGTTGTTTGGAAGTATAGGATGTCCATGTACCTAAAAACCTTAGGCTTGCATGTTTTCCTTGCCGCCACCAAGAGATGTTATCTTGGTGACCGCGATCATATAGGGGCCAATGCACAAGCCCTTGAGGCTATTAGAAGCACATTACCTAAAGAATATCTTATGCTTGCTTCTAACTTTGATTCCGCCTTTGCAGTGTGGAATATGTTGACAACCACAACCACCACCTCCAAGCTTCAATTGCCAATTCAACCGGAGGAATCTAGTGGAGAATCCGATTCTCAATGCTTCATGGTCCAAGGGAATGACTCCCTTGAGGTACAATCGGAAACCCACTTAGATAGTGATGATTGCTCTAGTTCTTCATGTGATGATCATATTGATGCCCATGCTTTGAATGAAGAACTCTCTATTGTTTGTGAAAAATTAATAGAAAAATATAAATTTTTGAAAAAGAAAAGTCTAGGCCTTGAAAATGAAAATAAAAGTTTGCATTCTAGACTTAACAATGTTTTGCAAGAGAAGGTTGAGGTCCATAATGAAAGGGATTCATTGAGATCTCAACTAGACCTTGCACTAAAGGAAAATAAATTTTTGAAAAATAAAAATGATTGTGAAACACTTTTGAAGAAAAATGAAGATTTGACTTCAAAAGTAGATTTTGTTTTAAAGGAGAATGTTGCTTTGAAAAATAAAATTATTTCTATTTCAAATGATTTAGATATATGTTTAGGGAAAAACATTATTTTGCAAAATAAAATAGATGCACATGTTTGCCATGCTAGGGTAGTATCACACACTTCACCTATGACATGTTCCACTTCTTCCTTGATTGAAAATGATATAAATTTAATTAAGAAGAAAATGGATTGTTTGGGCTCCACTATGAGCCAATGTGCCATGAACCATACACATTTGGAATCCTTGTTTCGAAAGAAACAAATTCCATCCACTATGCATGCACACCCTTCACGGCATACACATGCTCCTCACGGACACCATCAACACATGTATGCTCATGTGTACACATGTACACATTGTGGACGTAAGGGCCACCTTGCTAAATTTTGTTATGATAGAATACATACTTCTAATTTAGCAAATAAATTTGTTTGGGTTAGAGAAGGTACTAACCCCCATGGACCCAAAAGAGTGTGGGTACCAAAGACCACCCCTCCTATTTTTGATGTAGGTGTGGGCTCTCACATGACGTGAGAGTAGCCGTACCTTGGAGTGCTTGGAGTGGATGCGTTCCGAGCTTCATGTAAATCAATTGGATGCATCACTTTCAAGGGAAGTGTTGGTGGGAAGACCACCATGTTTTGGAGATAAGGAGAGTTGCCTTCATAGGTTTTGGTAACGATTCCTAACTCCTTATTACTTATTTACATGCTTTGCATTCTATTCATTGTTTATAGCATGTCATTGTTTATTGTTCATTATGCTATGTCGTATTTATTAGATTAAGTGATATACATGTTTAGTTGCTTAGAGACACTCATGTTCAATATGGATTTTTATATTTATGTGTTCTCACTTTAATGTTTGAACTAATATGTATATCCTAAATCTAATGCATATGCATACACATAATGATCATATTGATGTTTATGATTTGATTTCATATTTTTGATGTTTATAGATTATTATGAAAATACCATGACTATTAGATCCTTGACATACATGTATAGCATTTTGAGACACCCATGTTTTATATGGACCCATATTTAGTGTTCTCACCTTAGTTTAGCTATCATGTGTATCGTAGCTCTAATAACATGTGAATTTGCATAATAATCATGTTTAGTTTTGTCATGATGATTTTATCTTGTTTTTGATGCTTCATGATTTGATTATGTTTAGATGTTAGTTTTCATTAAAACTTGATATATACTTGTGCATATAGTGGGCCACAAATAAATCTATATATGTTTGTGTTTGAATGCCTATTTGTACCCATTAGATGTGTTAGTATAGTCTAGTTTTGATGATTCATGCATTTCAAACTTGTATTCCTATCTTTGAATTTGTTTTATGATTATGAGTTTCCATTCATGTATATGTCTATTTTTGCCAAATTTTAAGATATACATGTATACCTCTTGAGTCATTTACCTTTCATGCAAATCTATATATATGGACTCAATTGTGTTTAGGGATATGTATGTATACTTATTATGTTGACAATTCATACATATACCTTGAAATGAAATTTGTTTTTAATGAAAATTTAGTTTTCATATTTTTCATGTATTTATGTTTAACTTCATGTATATGTCTATCTTATTCAAACTAATCTTATACATATACATCCTTTTTGAGCCACGTGCCTTCATGCATATATCTTTGTGGACTCGTTGTGTTTGGATATGTATGTATACTTTAGTTTGTATTAGGCATACATATACCTTGAAGACTAAGTAGTTTTAATGTTTTTCATGTTTTCTTGTTTAAAGGAATAATTGAGCTTAATTGCCATTTTTATAATGCCATGTTCCACATAACACTTGTGCACTCACTTTATTTAATGTTTTCTCATGAGTATGTTTTCATGAGTACTATATGAGCTTTATGGATTTAGAGTGTCTTAGTGCCATGTGATTTACATGTGTTTTATGAAAAATAATTTATTTTTATTCCTTACTTGAAGGATTTCGTACTAGTTTACAAAACTTTCCATTTTAACTAGTTCGTATTCTTCGTTGTAATATGAGTTATACCTTGCTTCTATTGTTGTTTCAACTGGTATCATTGAACTCTTTCGATTGGTATCAATTTGATCCTTTTTGTATACTCATAATTATTTATTGTGTATGTATGTTCTCAATTGGTATCATCTATTGGTGATGGGTACTCATTTTATCTTCATACACATACACATGTTTTTATTTGTGCTATTATATCCCTATATCTTAAGCACAAATCTTGTTTATGCTAGAGCTTGAACCTTTATTTTATTTCAATTGATTTAGCTTTTCCATTGATATCTTAATTCAAGCCTATGCATATTTTTAGTTGGTATTTCATAAAGGGGGAGAAATTTTCGATTTTCATATTTCAATTGGTATTTGATTTCCACTCCCAAACTTTATGAATGTATATTGAAATTCAATTTGGTTTCATTTGCATTTAAAAAGAATAATAATTTTAATTGGTATCAAGATTTATGTTTTGGGAATTCAAGATTTATGTTTAATTTCAATTGGTATCTCAAAATTTTTGTTTTAAGAAATATTCAAAAATTTTGATTTGTATTGCCTATATGCAAGGAGAGCTTAACATCTCTTCTACATATAGATTCATGTTGAGTGTATCTTGTATTGAGGAGCTTGATAACTCTTCCTTATGCAATACACGTGTGTAGGGGGGCTTCACATCTCTCCTTATGTATTACACAATATGTGTTATGTGAATTGGGGCTTATCATCCCTTCTTCATGTAATGCATATGTGTAGGGAAGTTAACTTAGCGTCTTCCTCTTCATGAATGTATATCACATATATCACTTATGGATTGTTTTATGTTCACTTTCAATTAGTATCAAGATGTACTTCATGACATATATGTTTCATCTGGTATCTTAATTGAGAGTACATCTTATGATTTGTTATTTACCCCTTATTTACATAATTTGTGTTTTAGACAAAAGGGGAAGAACATTGATTTGTTGTTTTCAACCCTTTGTTGTTTCCTTGAATAGAATAAAAAGGGGGAGAAGTATTTGGATTTATATGCATGTCTTTGTATGCATTTATTTAAAAAAAAAGGAAAAGTTTTATTCATTTAATTAGTATCTAGAGCACCTTTCTCATTTCATTGGTGTCTAGATCATGTTTTGTTGATAGAAGAATTTGTTTATGTTTTGATTTTGTATTTACCCCTTTGTTGATGATTGACAAAAGGGGGAGAAATATTTGATTTTATATGCATTATTATGTTTTAATTGGTATCAAGAATATTATGTTTTAATTGGTATGTTTTATTTGGTATCAAGAGCTTGCTTTGTTTTGAATATTCCATTTGGTATTTAGAGCTTTTATTGTTTATGCATTATCATTCATGCATATTTATTGTTTATTTGTTTATGCATGAGTTAAGGGGGAGTTTCCTTGAAGCTTAACTTTAATCCATGCATATATAACTCCATGAGTTTTGTCATCATCAAAAAGGGGGAGATTGTTGGCCCAAAGGCCTTCCACTCTAGTTTTGATGATGATCAACTCATGTAGTTATGTTTACTAATATTCTTGTGAATTTAAGTTTCAGATCTATTAGCAAGATATTAGTTGGTGATTAGCTTCAACAAGGAGTTTAGAAGCTTTCCATGGTGATTCCGGTGCCAAAGCTTAAAGATCATTCCTTTACACGTGGTGGATCACGGTTTTGGATCAAGTCAACTTGAAGATGAAGATCATCAAGAAGACTTAGGTATCCATAGTTTAGTTTAGTGTGTTTAGATCCATATTGTAAAGCTTAGTATAGTTGATATGCTCAAGTGCACACAACACACATGTTTTATGTTTTAATTTTGGTTTTCATGAATTGATTGATCAAAACAAGTTTAAATAGTTTTTATGTATATTAGATATGTTCTAGATATACATACATGCTTTAACTTCTTAGACAAACTTATTTTGATGTTTCTATTCATGTGTTGAAAAATCAAGTTTGATAAAAATACAAGTTTTGGCTTTTGATAAAATTGGCAAGACACAAAAATGAATTGATATGATTGATATATGTCTTGAAATTTTTATCACTAGTTTGTGTTTCAAAATAAAATGATAAAACAAGTTTTATAGAATTATAGAAGAGATAAAAGATTTTTCTAATTATTGTTTAAACCCAGGTTCTGACCCAGACTGTGGCTAACAGGCCAAGTCGGTCGACCGCCGGGTCGACCGAACCAAAGGCCGGTCGACCCCTCGGTCGACTGACGTGCACAAGGTGTGCATGTCTGGCAGCCCAGTGGGCCGGTCGACCGAGCGGCCGACCGGATCTGAGAGCAGAGCTCTCTGTTTATTTGGGTCGACCGGACGGTTGACCGGTTGCTCCAACGGTCGGATTTTTGACCGTTAGCGGTCGACCGGGCGGTCGACCGAAGGTCTGTTAGACTGACAGATCAGCCTAACGCCTAGTTTCTGGTTTGGCCTATATAAACCCCATTTCTCTAGGGTTTTGGCCAAGATTTTTAAAGCCAAAATTTTCAGACTTTCTCTATTGTTTTAAAAGTGTTTTCAAAAGAGTTTTGTGCCAAAAAGAATTTATCTTATTTTGTTTTAGGTTTTGGAAAAATCAAAGAAAAGAGTATTTTGGGAGATTTGTGTTTATTCTTCATTTCTATTATCTACAAGAGTTTTCCCAAGATTATTTCTTTGAGTTTTTGATTTTCAAACACCTAGTTTTCCACACTTGAGCTATATCTTCTATCCTAATCTATTAGGATTTTTGTCTTGTGGAAAAGAGAAGAGTTTGAGGTTGATTGAGCCTCTTGTTGTAAACCCTCCTTATTTGTGAATCCCTCTTGGGTAGAGGTTGATCGGAGTGGTGTTTGGATCCCTCTTAGGTAAAGGTGATTGTATTTGTTGGCTACGGGCTGTATCCCTCTTCGGTAGAGGTGGATTGTGGTTGTATTGCCTCATTGGAGGTTGTAAGGTTGAGAGAGGAGTTTGGTACTCCTATAGTGGATTGGAAATCCTACACGGTGGTGTAGGCGGGGATGTAGAGCTGGGTGCTCGAACCTCGAAACATATCTGTGCCTTTGCGTTTGATCCATTGTCTCTCTAACTCTTACTTCATATATTTTAGCAAAGCATCTTCAATCAGTACATTCATCTTGATTGCTTGCATTTGTATCTTGCATATTTCATATTGCTATATCTCGTGTATGCTTGATTGTTTGTGTGTGCCTCACTTATACTTAACCACAAGAGCTTCACATAGCACCTCAACCCATTCAAGGGGAATCAAGAGGAGTCAGTCCAGAGCCCTTCACGGGGAATTCGGCTACACTTGTGTGTTGTATTAAGTGTGTTGCAAAATTTGCATTAGCTTCCGTATTTAGTTTGCAGTTAGTTTCTAGATTAGCACTTACACCTATTCACCCCCCCTCTAGGTGTTTTACACGTCCCAACGGTCAGATTTCTGACCGTTGTGCCTCTGATCGACCGCCCGGTCGACAAGGACAGGATATAGAGACCAACAGCTCTCTGCCGATCGACCGCCCGGTCGACCGTGGCCATTTTCAGAGAGCATTGCTCTCTGGCGGTTGACGGGGTAGGTCGACCGGCCTACCTGCCTGGGCTGCGTGCACGTTTGTACACGTCAGTCGACCGAACCGATCGACCGACCTCTGCCTCGGTCGACCGGCAGACAGCCAGTTTAGCCATTATAGGATTTAAAAAATAGGGTTTTTATCTTCAATTAAATCCCATAAAATCTCATAAATTCTACAAAAATCAGTTCTTATTATATCTTTGAAATAAAATATGAGTGATAAAAATTCAACATATATTTCAAACTATTTGAACCATTTTTGTGTTCTTGAAAATTTGTCTTAAGCGAAAAACTGCATTTTCTGAAACTAGGATTTTTGAAATGGAAATCCGATTTTTTCAAAACACATGTAAATACAAAAACATGATATTTAAACAACTTTGAAGCATATTGTATATGGATAGAATCCAATATACATATAAAGATTTATATCTATATTTTTGACATGAAAAACCAAGATCGGTTAAACCAAAAACCAAAACAAATAAACTTAAACAAGTGTGTGTATTGTAAACTTGAGCATATCAACATAATCTAATCTTTACATAAGATCTAAACACAATATTAAACTAAACAAACTGAGGTCTTCTTGTAGAACACCATCTCCAAGTCGACTCGATCCAAACGTGATCCACCGAGCTTGACTCCAACCGAGTGCTAGATGTGAACTTGACGCTTGAGCTCTTGAATCACCATGTGAAAGTTCTAAAACACCTTTGATGAAGCTAATCACATACTAATATCTTGATCAAATATCTGAAACTAAATATCACTGGATTATTAGTAAACTATAACTACATGAGTTAATCATCATCAAAATTAGAGTGAAGGGCCTCTAGGCCAACAATCTCCCCCTTTTTGATAATGACAAAACTAATAGAGTTATATATACATGGATTAAAGTTAAGCTTCATAGAAGCTCCCCATTGACTCATGCATAGCAATAAACATAAAGATATGTTATGAATACTCAAACATAAATATGCATAAACATGATATTTGATACCAATGAAGTAAACGTGCTCTTGATACCAATCAAAAGATACAACAAAAGATGCTCTTGATACGAACAAAAGATACTCTTGATACCAATCTTGATACCAATGGTAAAAGGTAACAAATAAAACAAACATGCATATATAAAAACTCTAAATTTCTCTCCCCCTTTTTGTCAATTCATCAACAAAGGGGTACAAACACTAAAAACATAAAACAATATTTTTCTTTCTTTTTGTATAAATCAAAACAATAAAGGTGTATATGCTATATACATTTATGAAGAGGAGATACGTGAAGTTAACTCCCCCTGCATACATGCATTTATATGAAAAGAGATGATTAAACCCAACCACATAAAGCATAATATACAATGTATAAAAGGAGATGTGAAGCTCCCTCTACACATGTGTAAGACATAAAGAAGAGCGGTCAAGCTCCTCAATATGAGATACACTCAACATGAATCTATATATAGAGAAGATGTTAAGCTCCCCTTGCATATAAGCAATACGTATCAAAGCATTTGATAGCAAATTATGATACCAATTAAAATTTTTTTTTTAAGATACCAGAAGATATAATTGAAAATATCTTGTAAACTTTTGATACCAATGGAAATGAAACATTGTATGTTTTGATACCAATTGAAATATATATGAATATTGCAAATCATGATACCAATTGTAAACATTTTGTAATTTTGATACCAAATGAGAATATTTTTATAATTTTGATATCAATTGAAATTGAAAAATAAATATTTTTAAGTAAACATAACTCATTTCAATATAGATATCAATTTAAAATGAAATATGATACCAATTGAAAAATAAACCAACCTTTTGGTTAAACAATTCATTTTGCAATAAAGAAACCAAATTTTAGAATAAAGCCAATTTAAGATTTTTGATACCAATATTGAAAATGTTAGCATATTTCAAATTAAAATATTTTTCATTCTAATTTTATGTCATAAAGTGTGGGAGTAGGATACCAATTGAAAATACAATCGATTGAAAACTAAAACATAAAGTTTTCTTCCCTTTATGGAATACTAAAGAAAATGATGCATAAGTTTGTATAAGATACCGATTTGAAAACTTATAGTCATTAAGGAGTAAATCAAGCTTAGCATAAACATAATTTGTGCTTTAAGATGTAATATATATTAAGCATAATCAAATCATGTATATATGTATGAATAAGTAAATACCAATAGAAATTGATACTTTTAAAGTTTTGAAGCATACATATATTGAAAACCAAATATGAGTATATAATCATGAAAATATCAATTGATATACTAATTAAAAATATGATGAGAATCAAATGTATAACTCATACCTACCTCCCTTTCATGCACATATTTAAATAGATTTTCAATATGAGCATATAAGGCATGGTCGCCCATCCAACCGCCCATAATGGATAGGGGTTTTCAAAAATAAGTTTGAAAATAATTATAACACGTTTGAAAACTCTACTACATGAAGAATAACACAACTAGTTTTATGAAAAACTTGAAAACTAGCACGAAATCCTTCAAGTAAGGAATAAAACAAAAATATATTCCATGAAACATGAAATCACTCAACCAATGACACTTAAAGTCTATATAACACATATAATAATCATGAAAATAAAATCATGAGAAAACATCAAATAATGTGAGTGCATAAGTTTTATGTGAAAGACATAGTCATGAAAATAGGTAATTAAGCTTAATGTGAAATTTCTTAATACATGAAAAATATGAAAATCTAATTTTCATCAAAATAATTTAAATTTCAAGGCATATATATGTTTTGTACAAACCAGAGTATACATATATATCCAAACATGAACGAGTCCACAAAAAAAATATATACATGAAGGCAAGTGGCTCAAGGATGTATATGTATAACTATTAGTTTAGAAAAATTAGACATATACATGGAGCTAAAACATATCATCATGAAAAACTTGTCCAAAAATAGGGAATACAAGTCAAAATGTATGAATCATCAAAACTACGCTATACTAGTACATCTAATGGGTACAAATGAGCAATCAAGCACAAACATATAATAATCTATTTGTGGCTCACTAGTTGTACAAGTATTGACATAAGTTTTAATGAAAACTACATCTTAAACATGTAATCAAATCGTGAAGCATAAAATAAAACATAAATCAATATGATCATTAGGTAAATGCACATGTTATTAGAGGATATACACAATAGTTAAACTATAATGAGAACACAAAATATAATGGTCCATATAAACATGGGTATATCTCAAATACTAATTATATATATCACTTATCTAACTATCATGGTGTTTAACATAATAATCAAGACATGCTAAAAATCAATGACATGAAAAGCATGTAAACATAAATGGGAGTTAGAGATCGTTACCAAAACCAAGAGGGTACATCTCTATGTCTCCAATCCATAGTGGTCCTCCCACCAAACTCCCCTTGAAAGTAATGCAACCAAAATAGTCACCTTTAAGCTCGGAATGCATCCACCTCAAAGCACCAATACTCTCATGAGTGAGAGCCCACACCTACATCAAATAAAATAGGAGTGGTCTTTGGTACCAAACTCTATTGGGTCCATGGGGGTTAGCTCCTTTCCTAACCCAAATAAATTTATTTGCTAAATTTACATCTTGTTCTCTATGATAATAAAACTTTACAAGGTGACCCTTACGTCCATAATGTTTATAAGTGTACACTTGAGCATACATAGTGTTGTGTGTATGAACGTGAGGAACATGTGTATGCCGTTGTTTGTGTGCATGCATAGGAGGAACTTATTTCTTGCGAAACATAGATTCCAAACGTGTGGTTCAAAGCACATTGGCTCAAAGTGGAGCCCAAACAATCAACACTCTTCTTTAACAAACATATATCATTTTCAATCATAGAAGAAGAGGTGCATGCAATAGGTATGCTAGATGATGAAGCTACACTAGCATGGCAAACATGTGAATCAATATCATTTTGTAAAGAAGTATTTTTCTTTAAAAACAAATCTACTCTTTTGAAATAAAAGAAATTTTATTTTTCAAAGATTCATTTTCTTTTACAATAAAATCAAGTTTTGAAGATAGAACCTCATTTTTCTTCAAAACATTTTCACAATTATTTTTATTTTTCAAAATTTCATTTTCTTTTAGGGTAAGATCAAGTTGAGATTTCATTGAGTCCCTCTCATTTGAAATCTCATCCCGTTTTTGCAAAACAACATCAAGTTTAGAAGACAAATTTTTATTTTCTTCTTTTAATGCACAACTTTTCTTTTTCAAGAGATTATGTCTTTCTAACAATTTTTCACAGCCTATAACTAGTTCATGAATTGAAGCATGTGCATCCATGCACTCATTACAAGAAGAACTAGAACAATCATCTAGTTCAGTATCCGAATATACCTCAAGGGAGTCATTCCCTTGGACCATGAAGTAATGTTGTTCGGATTCTCCTCCACTAGATTTCATCTCCACATGATTCATCTTTTGGAGCGCGGGAGAGGTCAACGTGTTCCCCACTGCAAAGGCAGAATCACAATGAGAAACTAAATGCAAATATTCTTTGTTAAGCGTGCTTCTAAGTGCCATTAGGGCTTGTGCATTGGCCACTATATGCTTGCTATTATCAAGATAGGATTTCTTGGTAGCGGTAAAGAAAACATGCAAGCTTAGGGTTTTTAGGTACATGGACATCCTAGTGTTCCAAACAATAATGTTGAAAGTATCAAACATAGGAGGGGTCATGAAGTCCATGAGTGTGTGTAAACAATATAAGTGTGCAAATACAAATTTAGATTAGCAATCAAGATCACACTCCTAGGTGGTTAAACCTAATATCAGGAGCGTAGGCTCTGATACCAATTGAAAGTACACCTAGAGGGAGGGTGAATAGTGAAAACACCTAGAGGGGGGTGAATAGGTGTTAATGCTAATCTAACACTCTTTTTAAAACTTGTATGAATGAATGATGCAACGATCTCCCAAAACAAGACTAAGAGCTGAATACCCCGTGAAGGGTTCTGAACTCCTTCCTCCTGATTCCTCTTGAATATGAGTTAGAGGTGCGCATGCAATCTTGTTGTATGAGAATTGATCGAACAAGGAATGAATAATATGCAATGATGAAGTGCACACAAGTAATAACACAAGTAAAGGAAACAATAAGCAATATAGAGTAATTGAAAGTAAAGCGAAATAAAGAACAAGTGCAAGAAGACAATCGCAAACACAAGTATTTGTTTCGAGGTTCGAGCTACCGCTCTACTCCCCGCCTTCACCGCCGTGAAGGGTTTCCACTATCCACCGAGAACTTTACAAAGGTCTACCGAAGACCAGAGTACCGAACTCCACCACTTACAAAAACTCTACCAAAGAGTTATCTCCACAAGAACAGGAAATGAGAACAAGTAACCAAGTGATCAAAACAAAGATCACAAACTCTTTTACATACTTCTCTTTTACAACTTCCTTATAGAATAAGGATGGGAATTTTGGCTCTAGAAGTGTAGTGAGAAAAACTCAGTTGTAAATTGATCGTGCTAGAAAACACAACTGAAAACAAAGCCAAGAATGAATTGAAAATAGAGAGCTTTTGAAACTTTTCTTTTCTTTTGAAAACTTTGAAAACTTGGGTATTTTTCTTGGTGAAAATGCAAGAGACCTATCTCCTTTATTTATAGGGAGAGGAAGGAATTAAAACACATTTAAATTAAGCTTATTTGATCCCAAAATAATCCCAAAACTCAGAGAAGTTCTGCCACAAAACAGATCAAAAAACAGATTTCAGAATTTCACCAAAGAGGAAAGAGCCATTGGGGCTCTGCAGGCTTGGCGGTCGACCGGTCCGGTCGGCCGTCAGCCTAGCTGGCATATAGCCATTGGGCTCGGGTCGACTGACCGGTCGACCGGCCTCAAGAAGGAAACAAGATTTTTAACTGTTGGCCGACCGAAATAAATAGAGAGTTGGGGTTTACAGGTCGGTCGACCGGTCGGACGACCGACAAACGTGCACGGGCGGCACGTCTTGGACACAGGATCCGGTCGACCAGTCCGGTCGGCCGATCCAGCCTGAAACAGAAAAACTGGGAAGAAATTTTTGGTTTTGGAAAAGTTTGTAAAATATTTTTAATTGAATATGTGACTAAGTATCATACTGGAAGAATAATAAACATGATTTAAACATGATATACATTTTGTAAAAATTAGGAGTCATGTATATTTATCAAGACATGAAACTTAAAGTCAAATACCAAAACTTGTATTTTGAGAATGTGTGTGTGTGTGTCCTAGAGCTAATATTCTACAACCTCAAACTTTAACAAACTATTTCTTACATTGGTTCTAAAGGACTACAAGAGCTTCAAGTGGGTTTCTCCATTATGATCTTGCAAGCTTGAGACTTGAGCCCGAATTGAGGTGACTTGAGTCAAAACACCTTCCTTTAGGGAAGAATGCTCCTAGAATCATTAGAACCCTGAAACACACTAAAACAACAAACATGATTAGTACAAATAACTACATATGTTTTGTAATCATCAAAACACACTAAAATGGGTGATTGTAACCTTGGGCCAACAAATAGGTGTAAGGCTAATCTAAAGACAAATGATGCGGAATAAAAAACTAATTGTAACACACTTAGTGTAACCAAAGAGTGTAGCCAAATACCCAGTGAAGGGCTCTGGACTATCTCCTCTAAATTCCTCTAAATAAGAGTTGAGGTTCTATATGAAGCTCTCTTAGTTCAACACAAGTGAGGCACGCACACAATCAATACCAAGCATATAAATATGAATGAACAATATGAATCAATGCAAGGCACAATATAAGAGAGAGAGAGTTAGAGAAAATGGATCAAACGTAAACACAAGGATATATTTCGAGGTTCGAGCACACAGCTCTACGTTCCCGCCTTCACACAGAAGGATTTCCACTAACTCGTCCACACAGGACTTCCCAAACAGGGAACCTCCGCTGAGGATTTGGGTAAATATAATTTTGGAGTACATAACTCCTCTCTCAACTAATACAACCTCTCATTAGAGGCAAGGCACAAACCAACACAATATTCACATCTCACTAGAGGGCAACAAACTCAATCACCTCTACACTTAGAGGGATGGCACTTAGCCAAACAACAATCAACCTCACAAATGAGGGATAGGCACAAAGCCACAACTCCACCTTTTCACTAAGAGGGAACAAAACTTTCACTATCACCTCTCACTAGAGGGATCTCAATACAATTACCTCTCACTAGAGGGATATCACAAAGAATGAAGGTTTACAACACTTGGTGGTTATAACAACCACAAACCAAATTCTTTCTCACAAAAACAAGATCCTAATAGATATGATAGATATGATAAGCTCAAGTATGAGAAATAAAGAGTTTAGAAATTAAAATCACAAAGAAAATACTTGGGAAAACTTCTAGGATATAATAGAAATGAGGAACAAAAATAAATCCCAAAGACTTTCTTTTTCTTTGAAATTTTCAACTCTTTAGAAACAAATAAAGAATTATCTTTTAAACCCAAAAACTCTTTTGAAAACTTGCTGTTAAACACTTATAAGGGTGAAAAAAATTGCTCTTTAAAAACTTGTTTAAAACAGCTATGGAATGGGGTATTTATAGCCCCAATCTAAATCTGCCCGACGGCAGCAAGAAATGGTAGTTTTGCCCTTCCGGTCGACCGCCCGGTCGACCGGCCCAACGGTCAGATTTTTGATCGTTGTGCCTCCGGTCGACCGTGCGGTCGACCGGGACAGGATATAGAGAGCAATAACTCTCTGCCAGTAAACCGCCCGGTCGACTTTAGCCATTTTCAGAGAGTAAAGCTCTGTGATGGTCGACCGGGTCGGTCGACCGGCCTACCTGCTTGGGCTGCATGCACGTCTGTGTACGTCGGTTGACCGACCTCTGCCTCGGTCGACCTGCTCGGTCGATCGGCAGACAGCCAGTCCAGTCATTATAGGATTTAAAAACTAGGATTTTTATCTTCAATTAAATCTCATAAAATCTCATAAATTCCACAAAAATCAGTTCTTATTATATCTTTGAAATACAAATATGTGTGATAAAAATTCAACCTATATTTTAAACTATTTGAACCATTTTTGTGTTCTTAAAAATTTGTCTTAAACCAAAAACTGTATTTTCTGAAACTAATATTTTTGAAATGGAAATCCGATTTTTTAAAACACGTGTAAATATAAAACATGATATTTAAACAACTTTGAAGCATATTGTATATGGATAGAATCCAATATACATATAAAGATTTATATCCATGTTTTTGACATGTAAACCAAGATCGGTTAAACCGAAAACCAAAACAAATAAACTTAAAATAAGTGTGTGTATTGTGAACTTGAGCATATAAACACTATCTAATCTTTACACAAGATCTAAACACAATCTTAAACTAAACAAACCGAGATATTCTTGTAGAACATCGTCTCCAAGTCGACTCGATCCAAACGTGATCCACCGAGCTTGACTCTAACCGAGTGCTAGATGTGAAATTGACGCTCGAGCTCTTGAATCACCATGTGAAAACTCTAAAACACCTTTGTTGAAGCTAATCACCTTCTAATATCTTGATCAAATATCTGAAACTAAATATCACATGATTATTAGTAAACTATAACTACATGAGTTAATCATCATCAAAACTAGAGTGAAGGGCCTCTGGGCCAACAATGGATGGATAAGATGAAGCTAGAGCCAAAAGCACGTACCCAGACTCCCCACTTTTGCCGCGGAGACGCAGCAAAAGTCGCATTTTCGCGGCTTTCTAATGGCTTTCTCTTTGGCGGTTGTGTGTATGCATTTGATTGGAACTCTACTTCCTATTTTTCCTATAAATAACATTTACCAGAGGCAGCAATAGAGAGTATCTCAGATCTAGTATAGAGATCATTACTTAGGATTTTCTTTAGTTCTCTTTTCCAAATATTTTTTTGCAAATTTCTAGTTTTTAGTTAAAGAGAAAGATTTGTAAAGGGAAGGAGTTCTTGTAATTGATGGTGACAGCTTCAATAAAGGTTTTTCTGTTCTTTTACTCAATTTTCTTCTTTTATTTTACTTGTTTTATTTGCTTATGCTCTTTTTGATTTCATCTACCATGCTTTGTAGCTAATTTACTCCTCGGCTTGTTAATTCTCTCCACCACAACTACTTCTAATTGTATATTTGAATAAACTGATTGAATCATATGCATGCTTAACCTTAGAATTAGTAAAAGTTCTTGAAGACACATGATGATAGCTAATTAAATCTATATATGTTAATACCTCCTAATGATTTTTCTTATCCTATGGTTAAATAGCTTTGATAATTTAATGTTGAATTTCTATTATTCACCTTATTCTACACTTAGAAGGTTTTGATAGTTTAATGTTAGGTCTTGGTTAGTGATTATTTCAAATAGGGTTTAGTTATTATCTTATGTATCTTGCTTGAGTTAAATGCAACTCTTAGGTACAACTTTTATGATCCAAAGTGAAGAATATTTTAACATAGTTAGTAAGTTAGTGGTGGTAGAGATTAGTAAGCCATGTTCGTTAATTCTTTTAAAAACCCAAATCTCTAAACTAAATCATATCTTCAGCTTCTTTCTACCTTTAACACTTAACATCGATTTTTTTCTTTCTTTTTCAAAGAAGAACCATTAACCTATTTAGTGTTTAAGGAGATACCAAAAAGTTTCTATCATATTTCTCCCTGTGGATTCGACCCGCATAATCCTTGCTATCACGAATAAATTGCGAAAGGCAGAGACTCGTACGACATTCAGATAACATCTAACCTTAACCTCTCTCTGTTTTTCGTCAATCAAATTTTGGTGCCATTATCGGGGAGGGAACAATATTTCTTTTATTTACTAATTGGTTAATTTATCTTCTCTGTTTCTATGTACAGGAGGGAAAGCTTTTTACAAAAATACATAGGAGATTGGCTTTTGGAGTCTGCCTTCAACGCAGAGCCCAAGCTCTCTCAAACAAGCAGCGCAAGCGCGACTCTTTGGAGGGCCCTCCTGAAAATTTTTTGCAGGGCTACTTAAATTTGCAAAATTTATCTTCTTTAATTTTTAATTTATCTATTTGACTATTCTGCACACTACTAACAATACAACAATAATCACTTAATTGAAGTGTTTAAAACACATTTAGACGTTGCATCCTAGGGCATTCTTTTAGTTCTGTTTCATTTTAAATTACTGTTAAAGAGTACTAGAGAGGAAACACTTTTGGGTGATTTACAATTGTTTTGAGTGATTACTTATCTAATTAATTACATACGTCGCACTAAAATGAATTAAGGGCAAATCCATAAACAAGATAAGGTGGGAAAGTGATTACATTTTAATTTTGCATATTTATTATCACATTTTCATATTTATCTTTTGTTTGTCTTTAATTAAACTCTACTGTTTACCCTCTTTTTGTTATGATGTGCAGGTTTTTATTTAGGAAGGATTAGGATAAGGAAACTCCTAATTTATCTAGATATCCAAAATTGAGAGCCCAATTCAAATCAATTTCCAATCAAGAGATGAAAGGATATTCCCAGTATATTCAGGGTTTAAATTCAAATTCTGAGAATATACCCTTTGATTATATAGCAAGATAGAGTTACAGAAGGAAACTCCAAAAATCTACAAATTCAATTAAAATTCGGATTAAGACTGAACACCTTTTAGTATTTTGGTCATAACTTTCACTATAGAATTGCAAATCTAATGATTCAGGATGATATAGAAAGAAGACTTAAAGAAAATTCTCATTTTGACTACTATTTCCAATTCAGTTGTTTGATGAGTCATATTTGGAAATCAAAATACCAGCTAGCTGCAATACAGATTCTGAGAATATACTTTTTGAGACACTGCAAGGATGAGTCATCTGATGATGCATTCCGCTGAGTCATTTAGACTCATCAGATCCCAAGGAGTTCTCCTATAAATACCCTAGCAGAAGAAGGAGCAGAGAGATATCTCATAACTACTTCTAGAGATCAAAATTAGGGTTTAGATTAGTTTAGTTTTAGTTTTCTTTTCTGTTTTATTTTCTGTAACCAAGATTGGAGAAGAGATTCATGTCTAAGAGAGAGAATAAAGTCAAGAGTGACAATTGATGTAAGTTTCTCTTTTTTCTTATTATTTTTCTATTTAATTGAAAGATACTTTCATTTTATTTCTTGTGTTATTTTCCTCGTGTTTAATTCTTCTACAACACTTTCTTCTCTTTCGATATCTCAATCCAAGTGAATCTAATAGTTCAGAATAATCTTGCCTTTGTGAGTGCCATTGATAGTTCATGACAGTAGATTTGCTTTCATAGTCTTTCTTTTTTCATCCTCGCCTTTGAGTTTTGATGATCTAATGTGAATGAAAACGAATCCAATCTTATGGGCTATGCTTTGCTCGCTTCCAACTCAAGGTAAACCATCGCTAACGATCTAGGGATAGACAATCGACTGAAGAGGTAAGTTCTCTTGTGGAATACTTAGTATGAATTTCTTTTCTTTTTAATTCCTTTTAAAAGAAAACCAAAAACACAAATACTTATCTTTTATATATCTTCTTTCTACTAACTTTACTTAGGATTATTTTCTTTTCTTTTTCAAAATAAAGAAGAATACTTAAATAATTTAGTAAACATACCAAAAAATTTCTATCACATTCCGCTTTATGGATTTTGAAAATACACCTAGAGGGGGGTTAATAGGTGTAATGCTAATCAAATGCAAATACCTAACAATTTATAATGAATGATGCAAACTGATCACTCAAAATAAGAATTGAAACCGTATTCCCTGTAAAGGGCTCTGAACTTCTCCTTATGATTTCTCTAGATAATAGTTGAGATGCTCAATTGCTTTCTTATTGAGATGAGTAATGATCGGTAAAAAAAATGAAAAGCAAGCAAGTACATGAAACAAAGAGACAATAAGACAATCGCAAATAAGAGAGATTTGTTCTAAGATTCGAGCCACTACTCTCAATCCCCACCTTCACCATTGTGAAGGATTTCATTATTCACTAACGGATCTTCCTCAAAGAGACCTTACAATAAGGAATTATAATCACTTAGAGTACACAACTCCCCAACTCAATCCTCTACACAAGAGGTAGCACAAAACTAATTGAGATTATAAGCTCTTGGTGATCAAGAGATCACAAATACTCTCTTACAACTCTCTTACAAATCCCTATAGAGTAAAAAGTAAATTTGAAGCTCAAGAATGTATGTTAGAGTAGAAATCAAAATAGCAAGAGAATATAAAAGCAGAAAACTCAGTTAAAAACTTTGAAATTTAAAGCACAAAAGAAAAACTTTGAAATTTTTTCACTTTGAAAGCAACTTTGATTTTCAAGAGAATTTGTTGTGTTTAAATCCAATCTTAATGTCCCTTTATATAGGCTTTAGAAAATATATTTAGAATTGCTTACCAGGTCATAAAGGAAAGAATTTGCCCTCAGAATTCAAATCACCACATTTTAAAAAATTTTAAAAAACAAAAATTTGAAATCTGATCGTTATTGCCTTTCTGGTAGTCTGTCAATTGACCGCCCTATCGACCGGCCTATTTAAAAAATTTGACCGTTGGCTATCAGTCGACCGGTCGGTCGACCGGTTTTGACCGAGGCTAAAATCATTACAGTCGGTTGACCTATCGTCGACCGCAGGGGATAGCGATCGACCGTGAACTTGCGGAAACATGCACATTCCTCTGCCATAAGTTTGGTCAACCGTGTGGTTGATCGTTCTGGCCTGAAATTGGCACGGTCGTCCACCTGGCTGACCGACCTAGGCTAAGAACAGTACCAAGGTCCATTTGAAACTATTAAAATTTTGTAAATGATTTTGTATGGGTTTTGAAGGGAGAAACATGTATAGGCAAGGAGATACAAGTTCTAAAACTAAGATATATATTTTAAGAAAATGTGAAATCATGTATCAAAATCAAACATGTCAAAACACCAATACAAAATAAACTGTACTTCAAAAACGTGCATTTTTGTGTGTGTGTGTGTGTATATCTTTGAGCATCAAACATATATTCTACTCTTTAACAAATTAAGTTCTTACAAGGTTCTAAGCGACTATAAGAATCTTCAAGTGGGCTTCTCTGATAGCGACGTTGAGTGCTTTGAGCTTCAATCCCGTACTTGAGTACCCTAAAGCCATCAACACCTTCTTTTAGAGGAAAAAACCTATTAGAGTTTCTTGAACCCTGAAATACACTTAAAAACACTTGAACTTGATTAGTACTAAATAACTATATATATTTTGTTATCATCAAAACACAAAATCGGTGATTGTAACCTTTGGGCCAACAGATTCAACCCGCTTAGCCACTTGCTATCGCCGTTAAATTGCAAGAAGTCAGAGATTCTTTTTACTTTCAGGTAACATCATTTTAACTCTCTAACCTTTTCACAATCAAATTTTGACGTCGTTGTCGAGGAGGGAACAGTATTGTTTTTAATTACTAAGGGGTTAATTTTTCTTCTTTGTTTTTGTGTGCAGGAGTAGATTATAGAAAGTTGGCAACTACATAAGGTACCTCTGCAGTTACTATATTTTTCTGTTAATCTATTCTGCATACTATTTTTTAATTCAACAGTAACCCATGCTTGAAAATTGTTAAAAAACAATTAGATGTGCATCTAGACATCTGTCTAATTCTGTTTCTTTAAAGTACTATTGGAGATATGGTAAGTTTGCATTG
Source organism: Agave tequilana (assembly GCA_038442645.1). NCBI lineage: Eukaryota > Viridiplantae > Streptophyta > Magnoliopsida > Asparagales > Asparagaceae > Agave > Agave tequilana. The sequence continues at coordinate 162,936 of JAVJIF010006299.1, read as the reverse complement.
CATTTAGATTAGAAAACACTTTTGGATGATTTATAATTGCTTTGAGTGTTACTTTTCTATTTAACTTGTACACTTGCATGAAAACGAATTAAGGGCAAATCCCATAAACAAGAAAAAGTAGAGAAGTCATTACCCTTCCTTAACGTACAAACCATTTCCTCACTCACTAACCCAAATCTAATTAAAATCTGATAAACGTTGGCCCTAGGGACATCTAGGACTCAATAGGAGATTGATCTAAGGAGAAAGTTGTTAGAGTTTGACTCTGGTCAAATCGGTGTCTAAAGTTGGTGATTAAGAGGTGAAACCTCAAAAAATAGTGATTTAGTATAATTAGGCCCGTTGTTCTAGCACGGATACCTCCCACTGATCTTGCCACCTACGTGGCCGATTAACTTGTAGTCAGATTGCTGCAATATCCTCCCGTAGACAGTCAACAAATTAGGAGTCGTCTAGGTCTAAGGTCTATACTAACGTAAACTTGATTTTTCTTCTTTGTTTATTTGTTTGATTTTGTTTGTTTTAATGTAAAATGAATTATAACTCAAATTCTTTCTATGCTAATGTAAATTCATATTTCACCCCGAACTCTCTTGACTAGGATTTTACCAACACGGAATGGCATAACTTTAACCAACAAAGTGTGTCGGATTGGTTTTATCCGACTCAACATAATTCTCCCCAATATTATGAACAAAATTGAAATAATCATTTCTATTCTTCACGGAGCAGTGGGATGCAACGCCCCCTAACCATATTATCAACCATCTTTCCAACATTCAATTTCATATACTCCTTTTCCTAAACAACCATCTGCAAAAAAATCTAAGTTAGAAAAGAGTTCAAAAGCCTTACTAGAATATGCACGACAATTTCAAAACTTGACGGACTCAATACCCCCACAAAATTCCCAAATTCAAAATTCTGACTCCCTTTTCCAAGTTCTATCACAACAAAAAGAACCAACTGACTTAGAAAAAGTATGTAATACATGATTCAGTACCAAAATAATTTCATCTAATCAAATTTTGATTTTACTCAGTCTATCGATAGGTTAGAAGTAAAATGAGTCAATTGGCCAACACTTATAGGAATGAGAAGACTCTCCCTTATCAATATTTGACCTATCCTAATATCTCTAACTATATTAATTGGGCCCAAGAGTTATGTTATTTTGGAAACTAAGATTTAATTTCACCACAACATCTTGAACTTGACCAATCCCAAACCTTGACAAATTGGCAAGTTTTCATTTTAATTTTGTGATTCAGTTTCAAATTTTGAATTTATATTGACTCCGGTATCATTACCCGATTTGGACCTAATTCTCGAGCCAACATTGATTTTTGTTATCTATAAATCTTGAACATGAATCACCAAATTTGGATAGTCACATTCCATCATTGGGAAATGAATGTGAATTTAAATTCTTTGATTTGGAATCAACTTTTGAACCCAATCTGACTCTTGAACCTAAATTTAATTAAGTCATATTCCTGAATAAGTATCAGTACCTAGACCTTTTATTCTTAAGCCCAGATCAATCATTTCACCGACTCACATTCCCTTGTTGGACTTAGGTATTGACCATTATGACTCCGAGATGATATTCGAAGATTAGTCATATAACTGAGATGCTTTTCATGTTAGGATTTTTCATTATCCTATTCATATTGAGGATTGTAAAATTGTAAATAAAAAGGAGATCATCAAAGGTTTGTTCCTTGAAACTCAACGTTATTTAGGGTAGAAATGCTTGGCCCAATCTGACCGTCACCGGAACCACCACCTTGAGGTAACATTTTTTCTTCCCTTTCATCTTTTTCATGCATTCTTGCATTTCATTCATATATTGAGTACAATGTATGAGATAGATGTGGGGGAGGGTTTACTAACATACTAATATAGATTTTTACTAACATAAAAAAACTCCAAAATTTTTTTGCCTTTAAAACTTGTTGAAAAAGGAAACAATATTTTGATTTAATTTTGTAAGTAATTAAGTTAGTTTTAAGAATTAGAGGAATCATAATTAACATTTCTTATACTTGGTCAAAATAAGATTATTTGTTTGATTTCTAGGTTTAGGAAGAAAATTGAAAAAATAATTTACTCTTTATTTTTACCTTGATGAAATATGCATTCTTAATACACTTACACACTTAGGATTCGAAACAAAGATTCTTGTGCCTTATAAATTTTTTTATATAAATAAATAAATAAAAATTCTCTGATTAAGCTGGATAATTGTGCTTCATAAAGTATAAGTATTCACGCCAAAAAGTGGTTTATATTACAAATAAAATTCTTAATTTTGTGACCTTGTTTGCTCTAGTCTTTAAGTCAGAGGGGTGTTTTCTCACCCGGTGCTCTAAGACCGTCCGGTTTAGGAGTCACGACATTAGGCTCATTACATAGGCGAATTAGAAAGCCTAATAAGACTATGAAATATTATTGCCATAAAAAAGAAAAAAAGAAAAATATATAAGGCATAAGAGTTAGAGTTGAAGAATCCTTAATCAAAACATTCACGGTCACAAATGTGCATATGACTTAGGGTAAAATAATAGACTAGATGAAAATATAGTTTGAATTCTTACTTAAATTGATAACAAGTTTTTATATAGAGACTAACTATATGGATGAATAATTTGGTGATCCTAAGACTTATAGATTACTTGATTTTTTCAAAAAATATTTCAATATTTTCTCTCTTTCAAAATGAATTTTCAAAAAATATTAATACTTTATTTTTCTATCTTTTATGGATTTTGTGAGTGTAATTCACTGAAAACTCTCATGAGAAAAACTCGTCCTCTAGGGGTAACTTAGAGGTTTAACGGCTTGTTACACACTCTAAGTACAACTGTGATTCTGACGAAAGTGAAGTAGGTTAAATTAGTTTAGTTCTTCTTTTAGTTTTACTCGAGGATGATCAAAAGATAGGTGTGGGGGGGGGTGATTACATTTCAATTTTACATATTTATTATCATATTATCATATCTATTCTTTGTTTATCTTTATTAAACTCTGGTATTTTGACCCTTTTTTATTATGATGTGCAGATTCTTATTTAGGAAGGATTAAGATAAGAAAACTCCTAATTTATCTAGAAATCAATCAAAATTCAGAGTCCAATTCAAATCAATTTTCAATCAAAAGATGAAGGAATATTCTCAGTATATTCAGGGTTTAAATTCCAATTATGAGAATATACCCTTTAATTATATGGCAAGATAGAGTCACAGAAAGAAACTCTAAAAATCTACAAATTCAATCAAAATTCGAATTCAGACTGAATATCTTTTAGTATTTTGATCATAACTTTTGTTGTAGAACTGCAAATTTGATGATTCAAGATGATCCAAAAAGAAAATTTAAAGGACTACAATTCTCATGTTGATCACTATTTCCAATTCAGTTGTTCGTAAGTCATATTCAGTAATCAAAATGCCAGCTAGCTTCAGCCCAGATTCTGAATATACTTTTTGATGACGCAGCATGGATGAGTCTGATGATGCATTTTACTGAGACACTTTGACTCATTAAATCCTTGAGAGTTATCCTATAAATACCCTAGCAGAGGCAGGAGCAGAGAGATATCTCATTAATATTTTCAGAGATCAAAATTAGGTTTAGATTAGTTTAGTTTCAATTTTCTTTTCTATTTTATTTTCTATAACCAAAATTGGAGAAGATATTCATATGTCTAAGAGAGAGAACGGAGTCAAGAGTGACAATTGATGTAAGTTTCTGCTTTTTCTTATTATTTTTCTATTTAATTGAAAGTTACTTTCATTTATTTCTTGTGTTATTTTCTTCGTATTTAATTCTTCTACAACACATTCCTCTCTCTCGATGTCTCAATACAAGTTAATCTAATAACTCAGAATAACTTTGCCTTTGTGAATGCTATTGATAGTTTATATGATAGATGTGCTTTCATAGTCCTTTTTTCATGCTTGTCTTTGAGTTTGATGATCTAATGTGGACGAAAACGGAACCAATCTTATGGGCTTTGCTTTGCTCGCCTCCAACTCAAGGCAAACTGTCACTAATGATTTAGGGTTAGAGAATCGACTGAGGAAGTAAGTTCTCTTATGAAAAACTTAGCACGAATTCTTTTCTTTTAAATTTATTTTGAAAGAAAACCAAAAATACAAATACTTATCCTTTTTATATCTTCTTTCTACTAACTTTAACTTAGGATTCTTTTCTTTTCTTTTAAAAATAAAGAAGAACACTTAACCAATTTAGTAAACGTACCAAAAAGCTTCCATCATATTCCTTCCTATGGATTCGACCCGCTTAGCCACTTGCTATCGTGGTTAAATTGCGAGAAGCCAGAGATTTCTTATACTTTCAGATAACATCATTCTAACTCTCTTGCTTTTTCACAATCAAGAAGTCATGACCCTCCCATAGCCCACAAATCACATCTCCTCACTCACTAACACAATCCTAATTAAAACTGAGTAGACATTGGCCCTAGGCACATCTCGGACCCAATAGGATATTCTCCTAAGGAGAAAGTTGTTAGACTTTTACCAAATCGGTGACTAAGGTAGGGGATTGAGAGGCGAACCTCGAAGGTTGGTGGTTTGGCTTAATTAGGCCGTTGCTTTTTGCGAGGATACCTCTAACCAATCGTACCACCTACCTGGCTGATTAAGTCGTGATAGATTCTGCAATATATCTCTCACGGATAATTGATTGAATTTTCCTGCACACAAGAATATAGTATTTCAGATTTAAGAATATGATGTGCAAGGTGCTCAATACTACCGCTATAGCAAGGGGCTATGCGGGTCGTGATCCACAGAGAGGGACTAGCGATGAAAGCTTGTGAAGTAAGTTTTCTCTAAAGTTTTTGAATTAGGAAGAAGATGGTAGATTAAGAAGATGGAAAATAGATGATGTACAAGAAATTGAAAAGAGTGATGACGATGTTGGTGATCTAAACTAAAGAATTAAAAGAAAGAAAACTAAAAATTAAAAATTAATATACTTATCTCGTCGACCTGCTTACCTTTGATCCATTGCAACGACTTACCTTGTCTTTGAAGGCATTCAAGCATGGCGTATAGGATCGTCCCCCTTCTTGATCTACACTACGAAAATAAAAGACAAACTATACTAGCAAGAGAAGGTTTGTTCATCACCATAGGCCATCAAGGGCACTTCTTCGGCTAAGCAGTCTCGAAGCGATCAGATTCTCATGGATTGCAAGTCATCAGAGGGAAACAAAAATAAAACAAGAATAAAAAAACAAACTTTGAGTTGATTCAATTAACAATGGAAGAAAAGACTTACACTGAAGTCACCTCAGTACAAGCTTGATCTCCTTCCTCCATGAAAGTATCCTCTCCTCTCAGTTATAAAGAAAAAAATTACAAAAAAAATAAAAACCTAAGTTACAATCTAAAAGTTAGCCTAAAAACCCTAAATTTGCTTCTGTCCTCGACTCTGTACTGTTCTAGACTTGAGCTTCTGAGATCTGCCCTTCCTCTGTTGCTATGCGGGGTATTTATAGGAGAAAATCAGAGGATAAGAAGCGTATGAAGATAAGAAGAGCAAAATATCTCTGAATTTGAATTCTTCTTTTATCTCCAAACTTGTTTTGACTTATCCATAGAAGAAGTTCAATTCTATCCTGCAATTTATTATCATGTTGATCGCTGAATATGGCTTATCTGTCGACTGAATTGGAAAGTTTGATCAACATAATAGTTGTAGCCCTTCAGGTCTTCTTTTTGGAGCATCTTGAATCATCAGATTTGAATATCTATAGAAAATGTTATGATCTGAATACTAAAACGTGTACAATCTGAATCCGAATCTGAATTTAAAAAGGATTTTGTCCCTTTATCTTTATCCTTGTCCTGCAAGTAATTAGGATTGAGTAGAAGTCTATCCCTTCCCTCTTCTTTTAGTATTTGCAACTTTTGCATTGGGCTTGGACATGGACTTTTTGGGCTTCTTTTGGGCTTTTATTTCTTTATTTTTTATTACTCAAGGCCTGCACACAATAAATAATAAAACATTAGTAATAGTGCAAAATTATAGGAATAAATATGAAAATGTGATAGTAAATGTAGTGATAAATATGCACTTTTTACTACCTATCACACCCCCACACTTATCTTTTTGCTCGTCCTCGAGTAAAAATCAAAAAGAAAAGAAAGATTAATCTATCCTAACTCACTTTCGTAGGAATCACGGTTGCACTTAGCATGTGCAACAAGCCGTTAAACCCCTAGGTTATCCTAGAGGACGAGTGTTGTCTCGTGAGGGTTTTCAGAAGATTACACCCACAAAATCAATAAAAAGGAAAATATTTGAAATATGTTTGAAGAAACTAAGTAATCTATAAGTTTTTAGGATTATCATTTTTATTCATTCTTAAACTTAGTCATTATATAGTTAATTGTTATCCTTTTTAGGTAAGGATCAAAACTGAATTTTTGTATAGTCTTTTTCGTTACCAAAAAGTCATATGCATCCTTGTGAATCTTTACTAGGAATTCCTTCACTTGGACTCTCATGCCTCTTTATTATTATTTTCTCTCTTCTTTTTTTTTAAATATGTATAACTCATCTAATTTTCTTTCGTGTAAGTATCAAGGCTTCTTGAGGCCCTCATACCTAACTAATTGACTATTAGATGTGTTAGTACATATATAAATAATTTTTCTTAGTTTCTTTAGGCTTTCTAATTCACCCATGTAGCGAACTTAAAGTCGGTGGCTCCCAAACCGGTCGGTTTTAGGGCACCGGGTGAGAAAACACCCCACAGACTTAAGGATTCGAGTGAACTAGGCCACAAAACTAAGGTTTTTATTTATACAATCACCTTTAGGCGTGAATACTTATGCTTCTTGAGGCACATGTATTCAGCTTAATTAGTGAATTTTTTTTATTTTATATTTTTTTATTATTTTTTTATAGGGCACAAGAGTCTTTGTTTTAGAGTCCTAGATGTGTAAGTGTATTAGGTATGCACATTTCATTAAGGTAAAAATTAAAACTAATTAATTATTCAATTTTTCCTCCTATACCTAAAAATTCAACAATTTATTTATTTTGACCAAGTTTTTAGAAATCCTAATCATGATTTTCCTAATTCTTAAGACTAATTTAGATTTCTTTCAAAAGATAAGTCAAAATATTGTCCTTTTTTTTAGTTTCTACCTATGTTAGTATGTTAATAAAGTCTCCCCCCACACTTATCTCATGCATTGTCCTCAATGTATGAATGAATGCATGAAAAAGAAGAAAGGGAAGGCAGATGTTACCTTAAGGTGGTGGTTCTGGTGGTGGTCTAATTGGTCCACGAAATGTGGCCCAATCTACTTTTTGTGAAATTCGTAGGAACCCACCAGAAATCTTTCTTGTATAACGCACTATGTATGATCATTTTTTAAAAATTCCACCCTATCAAAATTTCAAATTTTATAATTATTTTCAGAGTCAATTGTGTCAACCACCTTGTCCAAAAATGGAGTGTGAAAAGATGGAATGATTGACTTGGACTTAAGAAGTAAGGGAACGAATACCGACTCAGGAAAGAAACTTAAATCAAGTAAGGGTTCATGAATCGAGCTTGGTTCAAGAAGTGTGTCCAAGTCAAGAAGTTGAAACTCAAGTCCACATTTATTTTCCAACAATGGAATGTGACTCAATATTGGTGATTCAAGTTCAGGAATGATAGGTGTGGGAATCAAAACTGACTCTAAAAAATTACCTAAGTCGGGTAACAAAAAAGGAGTCAATATTGATTCGGGAATTTGAACTTGATCACAGATTTGAGAATCTAGGTCACATTTCTCATTGAGTTCAATGTCATAAAAATGAGAACTTGCCAATTTATCCATGGGACTTTCAAAATTATAAAATTGGTCAAGTTCAATATGATCATCAAAAATGGGTGTTTCAATTTCATGATGAATTGGCACATGATCCAATGTTGACTCAGGGAAAATTGAAATCAGGTGAAGACACCGGAGTCATTATTGAATCAGGAAGTAAAATTGAATTACTAAGTGGAGGTTCATGATCATATTCATTTTCAAGTTCAATTTCAGGAAAGGAATAACTTGCCAAACTGTCAATATCATTTTCAAAATTTGGAGTTTGGGCAAGTTCAAATGATTGTACTGAAATAGAATCTTGTTTTCCAAAGCAACGTGACTCTTCGGCTCTAAGAGAATGGTTAGCGATATCAAAAATGGCCGAACGGTGAGAACGTAAAGTTTGAACCATCATATCTATTTCATGATCACGAGCTATTCTAGCCTGAGTCATGGTTTCAAGCATCTTTTCATAGTCGATTGGTGCATCATTCTGGTGTGATTGGACTTGAAAAGAGAAAGTGTTGTTGGGACAATCGTGATGAAATCGTGAGTCGGTCAGATTCTGTGATTGTTGCTTGGACTCACGCATCATCATGTCCAAGATTGATGGTGATTGTTGCTTAGACTCATGCATACTCATCATTTCCAAGATAGATGGTTTTCTATTCTGAATTGGTGGATCTAAGTATGAATCTTGAAAATATCGTGGACAAGGTGGATAAGGAGGACAAGGTGGTTGAAGATTGGACTCGGGGGAAGCGAAACCCCATGGACTCTGTGAAGAGTTGAAATTGTTATGAAAATTATGGTCATAATATGGGGGGCATGGGTTATATTCATTTGGATAAGACCATTCCGGCACACTAGGTTGGTCAAAGTTATGATATGCCAGGTTGGTAATATCCGAAAAAGAGATTGGTGTGTAATATGGATTCTCATTAAAATTGAAAAAATTACTGTTATAGATCATATCACACAAACACAAACAAAGAAAAAGAAAACAAACAAATAAGCAAACAAAAAAAAAAGAAAAAAATTCTAACCTAAGTTAGGGTAGACCTATGACCTTGACGACTCCTAACTGGTTAGACTGTCCACGGGAGGTAGGGTGCAGACTTTGACCACAAGTTAATCAGCCAGGTCAGGGCAAGATTGGTGGGAGTTTTTCCGTCAAAGACGTTTCTTAATTAAATAACCACCAATCTTCGGGCTTTCGGCCCTCAATCCCCTTCCTAGACACTGATTTGGCATGAGTCAAATTCTAACATTGTTCCCCCTTAGGATAATCTCCTAATTGAGTCCGAGATGTCCCTAGGTCCAACGTCTACTTTTTTAGTTAGGCTTGGGTTAGTGAGTGAGGAGATTGTTTGTGGGCCAAGGAAGGGTGATGAAATCCCCACCTTATCTTATTTATAGGACAAGCCCTTAAGTCAATTTAGTGCACGTGTAAAGCAATAGACAAATATTCACTCAAAAATAGTAAATCAGCCAAAGGTGCTTCCTAGTCTATATGAAATGCGAATTTACCTTGTCTCAAGCACTCTTCAACAAAAATTAAAAAAAATTAAATAGACACGTGCCTATACACAAGAGTCTAATTTTTTTTTTATTTCAACAAATGGGTTACTGTTAATTAATTAGCAGTGTGTAGGGTGATCACAGAGAAAAGTTAACAGAGCAGTAAACAAATATTGCAATTTACAGCAACCTGCAGAAAACAGAGTGAGTAGTGAACTACTCAGGCCGTGAAAACGCGGCTTTTGCCGCGCAAACGCGGCTCTGTAGTAGGCTCTGCTGCTCTGCCTTCGAGGGCAGAGGCACAGAATTGCTATATGTCCTTTTCTGCTGTTATATTTCCTGTTCTCCAAACCTGCAAACAAAAATAATAAATAAATCAATAATTAGTTTTTTTTTAAGAATAACTTACCGTCCCTCCCCGGCAGCGGCGCCAAAATTTTGATTGAGATTTTACCTGCACACAAAAATATAGTATTTCAGATTTAAGAATATGATGTGCAAGGTGCTCAATACTACCGCTATAGCAAGTGGCTATGCGGGTCGTGATCCATAGGGAGGGACTAGCGATGGAAGCTTGTGAAATAAGTTTTCTCTAAAGTTTTTGAATTAGGAAGAAGATGGTAGATTAAGAAGATGGAAAATAGATTATGTACAAGAAATTGAAAAGAGTGATGATGATGTTGGTGATCTAAACTAAAGAATTAAAAGAAAGAAAACTAAAAATTAAAAATTAACATACTTATCTCGTCGACCTGCTTACCTTTGATCCGTTGCAATGACTTACCTTGTCTTTGAAGGCATTCAAGCATGGCGTATAGGATCGTCCCCCTTCTCGATCTACACTACAAAAATAAAAGACAAACTATACTAGCAAGAGAAGGTTTGTTCATCACCATAGGCCATCAATGGCACTTCTTCGGCTAAGCAGTCTCGAAGCGATCAGATTCTCATGGATTGCAAGTCATCAGAGGGAAACAAAAATAAAACAAGAATAAAAAAAAACAAACTTTGAGTTGATTCAATTAACAATAGAAGAAAAGACTTACACCGATGTCACCTCAGTACAAGCTTGATCTCCTTCTTCCATGAAAATATCCTCTCCTCTCAGTTATAAAGAAAAAAATTACAAAAAAAATAAAAACCTAAGTTGACTCTGTACTGTTCTGGACTTGAGCTTCTGAGATCTGCCCTTCCTCTGTTGCTATGCAGGGGTATTTATAGGAGAAAACCAGAGGATAAAAAGCGTATGAAGATAAGAAGAGCAAAATATCTCTGAATTTGAATTCTTCTTTTATCTCCAAACTTGTTTTGACTTATCCATAGAAGAAGTTCAATTCTGTCCTGCAACTTATTATCATGTTGATCGCTGAATATAGCTTATCTTCCGACTGAATTGGAAAGTTTGATCAACATAAGAGTTGTAGCCCTTCAGGTCTTCTTTTTGTATCATCTTGAATCATCAGATTTGAATATCTGTAGCAAAAGTTATGATTTGAATACTAAAACGTGTACAGTCTGAATCCGAATCTGAATTTAAAAAGGATTTGGTCCCTTTATCTTTATCCTTGTCCTGCAAGTAATTAGGATTGAGTAGAAGTCTATCCCTTCCCTCTTCTTTTAGTATTTGCAACTTTTGCATTGGGCTTGGACATGGGCTTTTTGGGCTTCTTTTGGGCTTTTATTTCTTTATTTTTTATTACTCAAGGCCTGCACACAATAAATAATAAAACATTAGTAATAGTGCAAAATTATAGGAATAAATATGAAAATGTGATAGTAAATGTAGTGATAAATATGCACTTTTTACTACCTATCAATAATCTACAGTTAAGAGTCGTTCAGGACTAATAGGTTAGATTTTTTTCTTTTTTCTTTTGATTTTCTTTTTGTGTGATATGGATTATAATTCTAATTTTTCCCATGGGAATTTAAATCCATATTTCACCCCAACCACTTACACCAACCCGGCATGACATAACTTTAACCAATAAAATTTTAACCAACCAAGTAAGCTGGGTTGGTCTTATCCGACTCAACTCATGTCCCAATCCTAATATTATAGACAAAGTTGGAATAATCATCTCTACTCTTCACTGTGTCAATGGGGATACAACTCCCCTATGTCATATGGCCAACCACCTTACCAACATTCAGCTTTATATACTCATTGTCAAGATCACTCTATAGAAGAAAATTTTAACTTCGATAAGATGCTAGAAGAAGTCGAATGATGACTTAAAAAGCTGGAAAACTCACATTCCCGTCAAAATTTCAACCGTCAAGATCCACACTCAATTTATCAGGTCCTACCTTAACAAGTAGAACCTACCGATTTGGACAAGAGTATGGAATCCATGATTCACTCCCATAATGATCCCCTTGATAGGTTAGAAACACAAATGGATCATTCGAAAAACTCAATAAATGAGCAAATTCTCAAATTTTAAAACATCCTTGACATTTCTAACCAACTTGATGGGAACCAAGAATTATGGTATCTTGAAGACCTTGACCATGATTCAATTTTAATACATCAACTTGGACTTGACCAATTCAAACTTTAGATAAATTGGCGGAAATTGAAATTGATTATGAATGTGAACCCGATTCTCAACTTTGTTTTTTAGTTTCAAACTTCGAATATATGTTGATTCCAGTGTCCTTACCTAATTTGGACTCAATTCTCGAGCCAACATTAATTCTCATTCCCATAGATTATGAAATTGAATCACATATTGTGGATAGTCATATTCCATTGATGGATTATAAATGTGAACTTGAATTCTTTGATTTGGATCCCACTCTTGATTTTCCTGATTCAGCATTAACGTCCCAAGGTTACAATCACCGGTTTCTTATTTTGATGATAACAAAACCTATGCATTATTTAGTACTAAATATGTTCAAGTACCTAAGTATTCTTCAGGTTTCAAGAAGATTCAAAGTGTTTTTTCCTCAAAAGGAAGGTATTGAAGTTTCAAGCTTATTCAATAATGAGATTCAAGCTAGGACAATTAAGACTCACCCTTGGAGAAGCCCACTAGAAGATGACTTGAAGACATAGCACATATGTAAGAAAATAGTATGTTAAAGTATAGTGTGTAGAATTGATGCTCAAGAAGTCACATGCACACACAAAATTCAAGTTTTTCAAACTACAAGTTTTAATATCTAGTTTTTTTCATTTTGGTATTTTACAAAGGTTCAATATTTGATACATGTCCCATATTTTTTGAAGATTTCATATCCTATTTATAACATGTATCCTGAAGCCTATGTATTACCAAATAGTTTTTTATAAATCGTATAAAACTTTTTAAAATTAGTTTATATTCAATTTTTACCCAAAAATAGCTTTTCAGCTTGGACGGTCGACCGAGCGGTTGACTGGGCCACGGGGTCATTTTGACCTCTGCCTGTGCATGTTGTCACGTTTGTCGGGCGATCGGGTGATTGACCAGGCAGTCGACTGACTAGCACTAGCCTGGTCTCGGTTGAGACTGGTCAACCGGGCGGTCGACCGACACCAACGGTAAGTTCAAAATATTGAACTACCAGTTGGCTGGGCGGTCGACCGATGTTCTAGCACTGCTACAGTAACGACTAATTTTTAAAATCAGTTTCTTTGACTTTTTTCCAACAGGCATTTTTGCTCTTTTGGGGCTAATCTTTCTTTTAATGACCTGATCGGCTATTTTAACTATGTTTTATCATTTGCCTATATATAAGATTCATTTGTAGATGATTAACTACAACAAAATAATTAGTTTTGGAAAATATTTGAAAAATTAAGTTTATTCAGGAGAAAAGTTTTCAAGTTTTTTTTTTGCTTCTAGTACTTTCATTTCAAAATCATTTTCTGCAAGTTTTTAGTTCTTAGATCGAATTATTTCAACTGATTTTCTCTTTTACAAACTTCTTGAGCTTCATCTCGCATCAATCACTATAGGAAGTTGTAAAGAGATTGTTTGTGATCTTTGTGGTCACCAAGAGCTTGTGAAACTCATTGGCTTAGTGCTACCTCTTGTATAGAGAGAGTTGGAGTTGTATACTCCGGTCTTGAGAAAACCTTGTAGTTTCTTTATGGAGACTCCTTTGTGAAAATATCCTTAGTGGATAGTGAAATCTTTCACGCGGTGAAGACGGGGACGTAGAGCTTTGTGCTCGAACCTCGAAACAAATCTCTTGTGTTTGCAGTTGTTTCTCTCTTGCTCTTACTCTTTATTTACTTGCACTTGTGTCTTTATTTCTATTTCTCTTGCTAGTATCATTCATTTTTGTCAGTTTTCACTTTCTAAATCAAGAAGGCAATTGAGCACCTTAACTTATTATCTAGAGGAATATAGAGGAGAAGTTCTAGAGCCCTTCATAGGGAATCTGATTTTGCTTCTTGATTTGATTTGATCGTTGCATCATTCATATTATAAATTATTGCATTTTCGCATTTGGACCTTAAGATTAGCATTAGACCTATTCATCCACCTCTTGTACTTTCAATTGATATTAGAGCCTTGTACTCTAGTTTTTGGTTTAACCACTTTTGAGAGATCCACTAGCTAATCACTTATTTGTGCACTTCACTATTTTACATGGTCGAAGGAAGCAAGACTCTACCCAAGTTTCATGGCCTTAACTTTCTCATATGAAAAGTCTAGATGACCATTTTCTTACAATTCTTAGGAAGCTTGGTTGTAAAGACGGTGATTAAACCTTTTAGTATACCCGATGGTGATGAGGATACATGGTACGAAATCGCCACCAAGGAATTTGATGCCATGCATTGCTTCAAGCTCATTATGCATTGCTTCAAGCCTTGAATGATGATGATATTGTTAGGGTTATTCATTGCAAATCCGCCCATCAGATTTGGTCACATCTAGTTGTCACACACGTGGGGACATCACAAGTCAAAAGAGTTAAGATTGATCTCTTGCGTTCTCAATATGAAAATTTTGCTATAAATGAAGAAGAATCAGTTAATGATATGATTAGTAAGTTTACTAAAATCACCAATAATCTTGCTTCTTCAGGTGATGGAATAGACAATGACCAAAAGGTGAGAAAAGTCATCTGAGCTCTTCCACCATCATGGGAAGTGAAAGGTACTACCTTGAAGGAGCTCAATGACAAAGAAGAGATGGAGCTCATAGGTCTTTTTGGCAATCTAAAGACCCATAAGATGGAAAAGAAAGCAAGAGAAGAGAAGGCTCCATAAAAGAAGAAGATGCTAGCTTTCAAGTCCACTCTTACCATTTCCGATGAAGATGATGAAGAAGAAGAAGATCACGAAGTTCTTTCCCTCCTTGTTAATAATTTAAGGAGGAGATACAACAAGGCAAAATTCAACATCCGAAAAAATGGCAAGGCAAGGAGGACAAGAAGATTGTTTGCTACAATTATAGGAAACCCAAACACGTTATTGCAGAATGTCCGGAGAACAAAGCCAAGCCCACAACTTTCAAGAAACCATATAAGAAGAAAGCCTTAAAAGCAACATAGGACTTGGAGAGCGAATTCGAAGAGGAGGTTGACACGGCTCATGTGTGTTCTATGGCAAATGAGAACACACCCAAGGTAACATCCGAATCTCATCTTGATGAACGTGAACTTTATATGATTGAATTGGGTGAAGCTTTTAAAGAATTATCTAATAACTATTATTTTCTGAAAAAAAATATTTAAAAGAAAAAATGAACTTCTCCAAAATCAAATAGTTACACTTTCAAAAGAAAAAATGTTTTATCTTTCACACTTCAAAACACACAAAAGGATTTTGATGCTCACAAAGTCTTTTGTAAGGCTAAATTTCCTATGATTGATGAAAATGAGATTTCAACTTAAAAAAACAAGAATAAGACTTTAAGCAATACTTTGAAAAAGTGTGAGTTTGATAAGGCTAGACTATAGGCTATGTTTCCAAAGAGGTAAACTCAAAGGAAACCTCATATTTCACATGCTTCACATGCTCACACACAATCTCATTCACATCATGCCACATACACTAAACATGCTTATGTTTCACATGCTCATCTTGTATATACACATCATGCATTTTTTTATGACAAGGTGTACACATGCCCTTATTGTGGCCAAAAAGGTCACTTGGCTAAGTTTTATTATGATCACATAAATGCTTCAAATGATCATCTTTGCGTTCCAAAAACTAACACTTTAGGATCCAAGAAAGTTTAGGTACCAAAATCAACAAATTTATCGCTTAATATAGGTACGCGCCAAGGTTTCACGTAGAGAGAGGTGGTACCTTGATAGTGGTTGCTCAAGGCACATGACTTGGGATATCAACAACTTAGCAATTGATTGCTAAAATAAAAGAAACAATCAATGAGTTAAGAATATACCGTGTAGCTTGTGGCTAACGGGTCGTGTCTATAAGGAGGGATGCGATGGAAGCTTTTCGGTGAATGTGATTGGTAGTCAAAAGTGCATTTTTATCATCATATTTACCATCACATTTTCATATTTATTTATATAATTCTGCATATTTATTATATTTTGTGATTTATTGTGTGCAGGCCTCGAAATAATAAAAAGAAAGAAATAAAGCTTAAAGAGCCCAAAAGCCCAGATCCAAGCCCATATTTGAAGCCCAAGAGTCAAAGTGCAAATATCAATTGTCAAAGTGCAATTATGCAAGGGCTAAAGTTGCAATTATTAAAGTTGAGGGAAGGATAGAATTCTACCCAACCCTAAACTCTTGCAGGATGAGCATAAAAGCCAAAGATGAGAAGGAAATTCGTGGGAGGAAGATTTGAAGAAATCTGGATTAAGGGTAACTTGATTACCAAGTTACCTCGAAAATCCAGATTTAAAAGGCCAGGATTAAAATTCCAGAAGCAGAAGCCCACAGGGACGGACCAGGAGAAGCCACGCGCCAAAGCACGTGGCAATCTGCCACCAGATTGCCGCGGAGGCGCGGCAAAAGCCGCGTTTCCGCGGCATTTCAGAGTTATCCAGGGACAGGTTTTCGTGGAGGACTTCATTCTGGACTCTACTACCTTCTGCATTATAAATATCCCTGCAAAGTGCAACGTACAGGGTGGCCAGCGTCCAGAGAAGAGCCAAGGGCCAAAAATAGGGTTTCTTCTAGGTTTTCTTTTGTAAATTAGGGTTTCTTTTCTTTTTATTTTCAAGAGAGAGAGAGGATTATATTGAGCGTGACACCGATGTATCTTCTTTTCTCTGCCATTGATTAAAGCAATAAAGGTAATTACTTTTCTTTTTGTTCTTTATTCTTATGTGTTATTTTTATTTTGTTTTTCTTTTCTTTTTCTCTATGATCTTGTGGTTGTTGATGAACATGCAAGTGGATTCCATAAGCACGTATAACTAAGCTCTGTGAGAACCAGCGATAGTTCATGAAGACGTCTCCTCCAAGCTACGCATCACTTCGTACTTGAGTATGCTTGACGATATAATGTGCACAGGGATTGAGATCGATCTTATGATCTATTCGTGGAACGCTTCCTAAGCAAGGTAGAACATGTAAGGTTTTCACGTTCTTTTTTCAACCAATCTCAAGTAAGTTTTCTTTTCTTTTTGTTTCTTTTCTTTCCTTTTTTGTAGATTAAATCCACATCTTCCGCAATTCTTTTCTTCCATCCATTGTAAATACCACCCATTGTAAATACCACCATTTAACTAATAAAAATAAAAGCTTTAGAGTATAACTTGCTTAACGCTTCCATCGCAGTCCCTCCTTGAGGATCACGACCCGCATAGCCCTGCTACCGCGGATTAGAACTGAGACTTGCACATCTATTCTTAAAACTAACATATAATATTTTGTGTGCAGGAAAATTCAGTCAACAAATTGGCGCCGTTGCCGGGGAGGGACGGTAAGTTATCTCTAAAACAAAAAAATTTAATTTTTAACTAATTCTTTATTCTTTTCTGTTTGCAGGTTTGGAGAACAGGAAACAGAAACTTATCGCAGCAGTGGACATATAGCTATCCTGTGTCTCTGCCCTCGAAGGCAGAGCACGAGGACCTGCAACTTTGCCGCGGAAACGCGGCCAAAGTCGCGGATCCGC
This sequence comes from Agave tequilana, assembly GCA_038442645.1. Taxonomy (NCBI): domain Eukaryota; kingdom Viridiplantae; phylum Streptophyta; class Magnoliopsida; order Asparagales; family Asparagaceae; genus Agave; species Agave tequilana. The sequence continues at coordinate 145,514 of JAVJIF010006299.1, read as the reverse complement.
GGCAATTGCAGTGAACTACTCACTGAATTTTTTTGCAGGTCTCTGTAAATTAAAATACTGCTTACTGATATATTCTGTTTTGTTCTGTGATACACCTGTAAATTGCTAATAATTCAACAGTAAATCATTGGTTGTTAAAAATAAAAATTGATTAGACGTTTGCATATTAGGCACGTGTCTTTTCAATTATTTTATTTACTGTTGAAGAGTGCTGGAGAAGCAAGGTACGTACGCATTGCATGTAGAATAGGATTCATCTCTTGGTTGATTTTCTGCTTTGAGTGATTCTTATCTATTTATCTTGTACACTTGCACTAATTCATCTTAAGGGCATAACCCATTAACAAGATAAGGTGGGGATTTCATTACCCTTCCTTAGCCCAAAAATCATATCCCGAGCACTCACTAACCCAAGCCTAACTTAAAAATTAGTAGACGTTGGCCCTAGGGACATCTCGGACTCAATAGGAGATTATCCTAAGGGGGAACGGTGTTGGAAGTTGACTCTTGCCAAATCAGTGTCTAGGAAGGGGATTGAGGGCCGAAAGCTCGAAGTGTGGTGGTTATTTAATTAAGGAACGTCTTTGACGGAAAACCTCCCACCACTCTTGCCCCGACCTGGCTGATTAACTTGTGGTCAAAGTCTACACCCTACCTCCCGTGGACAGTCTAACCAGTTAGGAGTCGTCTAGGTCTAGGTCTACCCTAACTTAGGTTAGAATTTTTCTTTTTTTTGTTTGTTTATTTGTTTGTGTTGTTTGTGTTGGTGTGATATGGCATATAATAATAATTCCAATTTTAATCCATATTACACCCCTAACTATTATTCGGATATTACCAACCCGGCATACCCTAACTTTGACCAATCTAGTGTGCCGGAATGGTCTTATCCGAATGAATATAACCCACACCCTCCATCTTATGACTATAATTTTCATAATAATTTCAACTCGTCACAGAGTTCATGGGGTTTCGAGTCCCCCGAGTTTAATTCTCAACCTAATTGTCCTTCATATCCATCTAGTCCACATTCTTCCCAAAATTCATACTCAGATCCACCCATTCAGAATAGAAATCCATCTATCTTGGAAATGATGAGTAGGAATGAGTCCAAGCAAAAATCACCATCAATTTTAGACATGATGATACGTGAGTCCACCGACTCACAAATTTATCACGATTACCCGTCCTATTTCAAGTCCAATCAGAATATGATCCACCTATCGACTATGAAGGGATGCTAGCTGCCATGACTGAGGCTAAATTAGCCCGTGATCATGACACAGATTTGATGGTGGAATGCTTACACCGGCCGGCTGATTCTGATATCGATGACCACTTGATTAGAGCCGACGAACCAAGTTGCTTGGAACAACAAGTTTCTAATTCAGTACCATCTTGTGAACTTGCCGAAACTTCAAATTCTGATAATTTGGCAAGTTTTCCTTTCCCGAATTAGAACTCGAATGTGACCTAGATTCTCAAATCTATGATCAAGTTCAAATTCCTGAATCATTATTGACTCCTGTTTTGTTACCCGACTTAGGTAATATTTTAGAGTCAGTTTTGATTCCCACATCTATCATTCATGAACTTGAGTCACCACCATTGAGTCACATTCCATTGTGGGAAGATGATTGTGGACTTGAGTTTCAATTTTTTGACTTGGACCCACTTCTCGAACTTAGCCCGACTCCTGAGCCCTTACTTGATTTGAGCTTCTTCCCTGAGTCAGTATTCGTTCCCGTACTTTCCATGTCCAAGTCAATCATTCCATCTTTTCATACTCCATTTTGGGACAAGGAGGTTGAGACAATTAACTCTGAAATATATTATGAAATTTGGAAATTTGATGGGGTGAAAATACTAAAAATTGATTATACATATATTTTAGTGGGTTATGTAAGGAAAGTTTCTGGTGGGTTCCACCAAATTATTTGTTATCTTGATTGGGCCGCATTTCGTGGACCAATTAGACCACCTCCGGAACCACCCCCTAAGGTAATTTTCTGCCTTCCCTTGTTCTGTTTCATGCATATATGCATTCATTCATACATTGAGGACAATGCATGAGATAAGTGTGGGGGTGGGCTTTACTAACATACTAACATAGGTAGACGCTAACAAAATTTGCTAATAAAAAAAAATTTAAAAAAAAAAAATGTTATAAAAAGGAAATATTTGACTTATTTTTTGAAAGAAATCTAAGTTAGTTTTAAGGATTAGGAAAATCATGATTAGGATTTCTAAAAACTTGGTCAAAATAAATAAATTGTTTAATTTTTAGGTATAGGAGAGAAATTGAATAAATAATTAGTCTTGATTTTTACCTTAATGAAATGTGCATACCAAATGCATATCTAGGATTCTAAGACAAAGACCTTGTGCCTCATATAAAAAAAAAAGAAAAAAAAAAAGAAAAAAAAAATCACCAATTAAGCTGATACATGTGCCTCAAGAAGCATAAGTATTCATGCCTAAAGGTGAGTAAATAAAATAAAGTCCTTAGTTTGGGGCCTAGTTCACTCGAATTTGAGTCCGCGGGGTGTTTTCTTACCTGGTGCCCTAAAGCCAACCGGTTTGGGAGTCATCGACTTTAAGTTCGTTACATGGGTGGATTAGAAAGCCTAAGAAAACTAAGAAATATAATATATGTATTAACACATCTAATAATCAATTAGTTAGGTATGAGGGCCTCAAGAAGCCTTGATACTTATACGAAAGAAAATTAGATGAGTTATACATGCCAAAAAAAAAATAATAAAAAATAAATATATTAACACATCTAATAGTCAATTAGTTAGGTATGAGGGCCTCAAGAAGCCTTGATACTTACACGAAAGAAAATTAGATGATGTTATAAAAATAATAAAGAGGCATGAGAGTCCAAGTTAAGGAATTCCTAGATTCACAAGGGTGCATATGATTTTTGGTAACGAAAAAGACTATATTAGAAATTCAATTTTAATTCTTACCTAAAATGGATAACAATTGACTTTATTAAGACTAGGTTTGAGGAATGAATAAAAATGAGATCCAAAAACTTATAGACTACTTAGTCTCTTCAAATATAATTCAAATATTTTCCTTTTTATGGATTTTGTGGGTGCAATCCGCTGAAAACCCTCACGAGACAACACTCGTCCTCTAGGGTAACCTAGGGGTTTAACGGCTTGTTGCACGTGCTAAGTGCAATCGTGATTCCTACGAAAGTGAGTTAGGTTAGATTAACTTTTCATTTCTTTTTCTTTTTCTTTGTTTTTACTCGAGGACGAGCAAAAAGATAAGTGTGGGGGTGTGATTGGTAGTCAAAAGTGCATTTTTATCATCATATTTACCATCACATTTTCATATTTATTTATATAATTCTGCACATTTATTAATATTTTGTGATTTATTGTGTGCAGGCCTCGAAATAATAAAAAGAAAGAAATAAAGCTTAAAGAGCCCAAAAGCCCAGATCCAAGCCCATATTTGAAGCCCAAGAGTCAAAGTGCAAATATCAATTGTCAAAGTGCAATTATGCAAGGGCTAAAGTTGCAATTATTAAAGTTGAGGGAAGGATAGAATTCTACCCAACCCTAAACTCTTGCAAGATGAGCATAAAAGCCAAAGATGAGAAGGAAATTCGTGGGAGGAAGATTTGAAGAAATCTGGATTAAGGGTAACTTGATTACCAAGTTACCTCGAAAATCCAGATTTAAAAGGCCAGGATTAAAATTCCAGAAGCAGAAGCCCACAGGGACGGACCAGGAGAAGCCACGCGCCAAAGCGCGTGGCAATCTGCCACCAGATTGCCGCGGAGGCGCGACAAAAGCCGCGTTTCCGCGGCATTTCAGAGTTATCCAGGGACAGGTTTTCGTGGAGGACTTCATTCTGGACTCTACTACCTTCTGCATTATAAATATCCCTGCAAAGTGCAACGTACAGGGTGGCCAGCGTCCAGAGAAGAGCCAAGGGCCAAAAATAGGGTTTCTTCTAGGTTTTCTTTTGTAAATTAGGGTTTCTTTCTTTTTATTTTCAAGAGAGAGAGAGGATTATATTGAGCGTGACACCGATGTATCTTCTTTTCTCTGCCATTGATTAAAGCAATAAAGGTAATTACTTTTCTTTTTGTTCTTTATTCTTATGTGTTATTTTTATTTTGTTTTTCTTTTCTTTTTCTCTATGATCTTGTGGTTGTTGATGAACATGCAAGTGGATTCCATAAGCACGTATAACTAAGCTCTGTGAGAACCAGCGATAGTTCATGAAGACGTCTCCTCCAAGCTACGCATCACTTCGTACTTGAGTATGCTTGACGATATAATGTGCACAGGGATTGAGATCGATCTTATGATCTATTCGTGGAACGCTTCCTAAGCAAGGTAGAACATGTAAGGTTTTCACGTTCTTTCTTCAACCAATCTCAAGTAAGTTTTCTTTTCTTTTTGTTTCTTTTCTTTCCTTTTTTGTAGATTAAATCCACATCTTCCGCAATTCTTTTCTTCCATCCATTGTAAATACCACCCATTGTAAATACCACCATTTAACTAATAAAAATAAAAGCTTTAGAGTATAACTTGCTTAACGCTTCCATCGCAGTCCCTCCTTGAGGATCACGACCCGCATAGCCCTGCTACCGCGGATTAGAACTGAGACTTGCACATCTATTCTTAAAACTAACATATAATATTTTGTGTGCAGGAAAATTCAGTCAACAGAATGTTTAGAAACAAGGAGTTGTGTTCGTTTTTTAGGAAAAAGAGAATGAAAAGAAAGAGATGAATGAAAGAAAAATTGCAACTTTCAGAAAAGATTTTGGAGAAAGTGATTTATAAAACTTGAAAATTGCTTTATTGTTTGTATTAATAAAGAAAGTCTGGGCTCACTATATCACTACTTAATTGTTCATTCTTCTCTTAAAAGTTAAGTCCCTCAAATGATCATTTGCAAAACTTAGAGTTGTCTTTTAGAAAGCTTTAAGTAAAGCACATAAGATGTTTAAGAAAGTTGAGTCTTTTTCTTCAAGAAATCGTGGAATCGAATGTTAAAACAGCAAGTGCGAAGAAACAAGAATGAATTAAAAACGATTCGAGAGATGTTCATGAAAGAGTTGTGAATTCAACTATCCAAACCCATCCTCATGTGCCTTCAAGAACACTTTCAAAAAGAAAGGCTTTTAGGTGAGGCATTCATATGAGTCATCGGGTATTTTTCTTTTAAAAACAGAGAGAAGAAGAACGAGAGAGTTCGATAGCAAGCCCAGAAAAATGTTTAGTTATTCATGAAAAACGAAGAAGAAAATAAAGACATAAAGCAACCCATACCGTACTGCAATTGGAAGAGAAATTGGCTCGACTTTTGTATTGCTGTCACTTCAATCTTCAAGTACAAGCTCTCAGTCCTCTCTCTCACAAGTTTTTGAGACTGGACTACAACTTAAAAAGAAAAATTACAACTTTTGTTCTAGCTAACAAACAGCCTAAATCCTAAGAAAATAAATGCAAAACTTAATCCTAGTCTTCGCTGCCTTTTTCCCTGCTGAAACCAGTTTTTATAGGCAAAAACCTAAAGGATAGGATCCCGCGAAGATTGGGGGAGCAAACGCTCCCCCAACAGAATCAGGTAGGCCGCAGAAACGCGGCTTAGGCCGCGTTTCCGCGGCCCTGGTGTGGCCAGGTGGCTACACCAAAAGGGGGGACTTGCTGGTTTTCTGTTTAGCTCGTATCTGCTGCTGATTTTCTGATTTCTGCTCCAAACTATTAACGAAACAGCCTTGATTCTGTGGCTTCAACCGCTCGATTCAGGTAAGGTTTTTCTCAACCTCTTGATATGCCTAGATTTTGCCCTGATCTCTTCATTTCGAATTTATTCTGAATTAATTCAGAATTTGGTAGGCTTTTGGGATTGTTTCTCTTTTCTTTCTTTGAGCACTTGGGCCTACATTTAGCAAAGAAAAAGATAACTTATTAATATAATTTATTAGCTAACAAGTGTGGTAAAGTGACAATATTAATGCAATGTATGTGACAAATCACACCCCCACACTTATCTTTTGCTCGCCCTCGAGCAAAACATCAGACTAACTGAATCAATTATTAGACCACTTTCGCAGGTCACTCGATTGCACTGAGCATGTGCAACAGGCCGTTAAACCTCTAGGTTACCCCTAGAGGATGAGTTTTGTCTCGTGAGGATTTTCAGTGGATTACACCCACAAAATCCAAAAAGAAAGAAAAAAAAGTTAGTATTTTCGAAAAGCTTTTTTTTTTGAAGAAGAAAATATTTGAAGTATATTTGTGAGAGTTTAAGTAATCTATAAGTTATAGGAATATCAAATTTATCATTCCTAAACTTAGTCTCTATTTAAAAACATGTCATCAATTAAAGTAAGGAGTCAAATTGTACTTCTCATCTAGTCTATTAATTTACCCTGAGTCGTATGCACCATCGTGACTGTGAAGTTTACTAAGGGTTCTTCAACATTAACTCCTATGCCTTATATTTATTTATTTGTGAAATTTATTCCTCAATTTCATTAGGTTTTCTAATCTGCCCATGTAACGAGCATTCAGTCGGTGACACCCAAACCGGACAGTTTTAGGGCACCAGGTGAGAAAACACCCCTAAGGACTTAAACACTCGAGCAGATAAGGCCACGAAACTAAGGTTTTTATTTATACAATGTACCCCTTTTAGGCGTGAATACTTATGCTTCATGAGGCATAAATACCCAGCTTAATCAGAGGATACACATTTTTTTTTTCAAACTCATCTAATTATCTTTTGCATAAATACTAAGGCTTGCTTAGGCCAAAGCACCTAGCTAATCAATAATTAGACTTTTTTTTTGTGCCATTATCACTGATGATAGCACGAGGGGTTCCGAAGCGGGAAAAAATGTTCTCTTTCAAAAACTTTATGACAACTTTGTTATCATTAGTTTTACATGGAATGGCTTCTACCCACTTGGACACGTAATCCACAGCAACCAATATGTATTGGTTCCCAAATGAATTAGGAAATGGACCCATAAAGTCGATGCCCCAAACATCAAAGAGTTCTATTTCTAGAATTGGGTTGAGGGGCACATGTTTCGGTGTGAGATCCTTCCTACCATTTGGCATCTAGGGCACGTCTTGCAAAATTCATAAGCATCCTTAAACAGAGTGGGCCAATAAAACCCACTTTGTAGCACCTTTTCAGCAGTCTTACGGGGACCAAAGTGTCCACCGCATGCAAGTTCGTGACAGAAAGATAGAACACTCTTAACCTCCTCATCGGGAATGCATCTCCTAATAATTTGGTCAGAACAGTACTTGAAAAGATAAGGCTCCTCCCAAAAGAAATACCGGACTTGGGACAAGAACCGGTACACATCGTTTTTAGACCAATGAGACAGAGTTTGGTTTGTGACTAAGTAGTTTACTATGTCAGCAAACCAACGTTCCCTAGAGATGGCTAAGAGATGTTCATCAGGAAAATCCTCATTTATGGGTGCTTCGTTGCATGGAGAATTAGGGATCCGTGAGAGGTGGTCAGCAACGACATTTTCTACGCCTTTCTTGTCTCGAATCTCAAGATCGAATTCTTGAAGAAGGAGGATCCAACGAATGAGTCGGGCCTTGGCATCCTTCTTCATCATGAGGTAACGAAGCGCAGAATGATCGGTGAAAATGGTGGTTTTGGACCCTAGTAGGTAGGGACGAAACTTTTCTAAGGCAAACACTACTGCCAAGAATTCCTTCTCGGTCGTAGTGTAGTTCATTTGAGCATCGTTTAGAGTCCTACTAGAGTAATAGATCACATGCTGCTTAGTATCAATGCGTTGTCCTAGGACAGCGCCTATGGAAAAATCAGAAGCATCGCACATGATCTCAAACGGCTTAGACCAATCCGGTGCAGATATGATTGGTGCAGAAATAAGCTCTTTCTTAAGCTTCTCCCAAGAATCTATGCACTCAGTATCGAAAGTGAAGGACACATCCTTAGCTAACAGATTAGTCAAGGGCCTAGCAATTTTGCTAAAATTCTTGATAATTCGTCGATAAAAACCAGCGTGTCCTAAGAAGGATATAATGTCCTTAACGCATTTGGGCATGGGAAGCTTAGCAATAACCTCAATTTTGGCTCTATCCACTTCAATTCCTTTCTTGGAGATTTCATGACCCAAGACAATTCCATGTTTTACCATGAAGTGGCATTTCTCCCAGTTCAGTGTCAGATTTTATCAGCACAACGTTGGAGGACAAGTTCAAGATGGTGGAGACATTGAGTGAATGAATCTCCGTAGATGGAGAAATCATCCATAAAGATTTCTAAGAAGCGTTCTACCATATCTGAGAAAAGACTCAACATGCAACGTTGAAATGTTGCTGGGGCATTGCATAAGCCGAAGGGCATCGACGATAAGCAAATGTCCCAAATGGACATGTGAACATAGTCTTTTCTTGGTCCTCATGAGCGATAGGGATCTGGTTATAGCCCGAGTAACCGTCCAAGAAACAGTAATACTCGTGACCCGCTAAACGTTCAAGCATTTAATCAATGAAGGGAAGTGAAAAATGGTCCTTACGAGTTGTAGCATTTAGTTTCCTATAGTCAATGCAAACTCGAATCTTCGTGGGAAGTCGAGTTTGAACCAACTCCTTGTTCTCATTTTCCACTACGGTGAAACCAGATTTCTTTGGGACCGCGTGGACAGGACTGACCCATTGGCTATCAGAAATGGGATAAATTATCCCATTGTCTAAGAGTTTTATGATTTCAGCATGAACAGCCTCTTGCATTATAGGGTTTAACCTACGCTGCGGGTCTCTCTTGGGTATGGCGTCTTCATTGAGATGGATGCAGTGTTGAACGATGGTTGGACTTAATCCTTTGATATCAGTCATAGTCCACCCGATGGCTTCCTTATGTTTTCTTAGAATTGCTTTCAAATCTTTTTCTTCCCCGTCATTTAAAATGGGAGGCAATGATGACGGGAAAGGTCTCTTGTTCGCCTAGATAGGCGTACTTGAGATGCGTAGGTAGGGCTTTCAATTCTAAGGAAGAGGAAGGTTTACTAGAAGGACTTCAAATCTGTTGGCTCCATTGTTGGTAAAATAGGGTTTGAGGCCCAATTCACAGCAGAATCTACAACTTGATCAAGATTAAAGTTGTCAGACTCTAACTCGAAGTCAATCTCTATTTCTGATTCCAATTCTTCCCTGTACTCACTTGTCAAGTTCTCAATTAGGTTGACTTCAAATGTTTGGTCCTCGATATCGCGGGGTTGTTTTCCTAGATTGAAGACATTGACTTCTCTAGTCATGTCTCCAAAGGTTAACCTCATAGACTCATTCCTACAATTGATGATGGCATTAGCAGTGGCAAGGAATGGTGACCTAGGATGACAGGAGTTTGAGCCCTACGATTGGAGTTGGACACAGGTTGTGTCTCCAGAACTATGAAATCGACAGGGTATATGAACTCTCCTACCCAGATCAGGACATCGTTAATTTCCCCTTTTGGAACTTTAATAGAACGGTCAGCCAGTTGGATGGCACCCAACCCGAGTTGGACTAAGGTCACCCAACCCGAGTTGTTGATAAACAGAGAATGGAAGCAAGTTGATACTTGCCCCCAAGTCAAGAAGTGCACGACTAATCTCGGCTTGTCCTATTGTGCAGGCAATGGTGGGACTACCTGGATCTTTGTACTTGACAGGGATAGGAGCCGATAATAGCTCACTAATATTAGTGGCTAAGAAAACCTTCTTTAGAACATTAGTCTTTCTCTTCTTGGTGCACATGTCCTTAAGAAACTTAGCATAGGAAGGCACTTGTTGGATGGCATCAAGAAGTGGCACATTTATCTTTACTTGGTTAAACATCTCGATTATCTTGTCCATGTGAGGATTTTGCTTGTTGTTTTTCAGCCTATTAGAAAATGGTACTATAGGCTGGTGCACCTGGCTGGCTGACTTGTCTTTTTCAGACTCGTCAGGATTGGAAGAAATTAGAGTGGATGAGGTGGAAGCTTGATTATGGTTGTGCTGAATTGGATTGGGTGGTGTTGACACTTGTTATCCACTCTCTTTCCTGACCTCAATGTATGCACAGCATTACATTGATTGAATGAAGGATCCTCAGCCAAATGAGCTTGTTGGGAATTCCTCGGATTGGTGACTGGCTGACTAGGCAGGGTACCCTTTTGTCTCTCATTCTGTGGGTTGGCTAGTTGACTCATTTGAACCTCTAACCTCTGAATGGTTTGCATGAGAGAGTCTTGGTTTTTCATATATCTCTCCATGTTTCTCTCAAAGTCAGTCATTCTCCTTTCTAATTGAGGATTTTGGAAGGAGGATTGTGGAGCTTGGTTAGGAAAGTTCTGTTGATAATTTTGAAAGTTTGGTGGATGGTTGGGAGAATTATTATGGAAATTGGAGAAGTTGGGTTGATGATTGGAAGAATTGTTACCATGATGGAAGTGGTTAGCATGATTGGATCGTGAATAGTCATTGTTATTTTGGCTCCATGAGAAATTAGGGTGATTTCTCCAGCCGGGATTGTACGTTGGTGCGTAAGGATTGTTGTTCGGCCTTGAAAAGGCTGCATTCATCGGTTCGTGGTAGGATTGCTGAGCCTGAAACACTGGGCATTCCTCGAACACATGGTTCATGGCTTGACAGTAAGTGCAGCCCGGGGGTGAAAATTGGTTCGGGATGACTTGATTGACTGGACTTGGTTCTTTCGTTTCTAGAGCTTCTAGTCTTCTAGCCAAATTAGCTAACTTAGCCTCATTAGCGATAGACGATTCGATGGAATGGAGACCTCCTTTTGAAGAAATTGAGTTAGGATTCCTAGAGGTCTCACTAGCAGATTCCCATTGGATGGTCTTCTCAGCCAAATTTTCATACAAATCCCATCCTTCATCATCATCTTTCTGCAAGAAACCCCCTTGGCACATACTTTCTAAGAGGGTTTTGGTGGAATAGTCTAAACCGTCATAGAGAATTTGGCATTGTCGCCATTTCTCTATTCCATGGTGAGGACATTGGACAAGGAGGTCCTTAAAGCGTTCAAAGTACCTCCAGAATGGTTCACTAGGCTCTTGTTTGAATTGCATGATCGTCTTCCTAATGAGAGCGGTTTTATGGATAGGATAGAATTTCTTCAAGAAAACCTTGATGAAACCATCCCAAGACGTGGTGGAACCGGCTGCTAAGCTGTAAAGCCACTTCTTTGCTAGGTCCTTAAGTGCAAAAGGGATAAATCTCAACCTAATAGCATCATCTACAAGGTGTGGGATTTTCATCATAAGACATACTTCCTCAAATTCTCTTATGAAGAAGTAGGCATCTTCGGACTCTAGACCATGAAACTTGGGGAGTGTGTTGATGAATTGAGGCTTGAGCTCAAATTGTATTCACCAACCGATGGAAGTGAAATGCAAGATGGAAGTGAGGTCCTAATAGGGTAGAACCTATCCTGCAGTGATGTTGATTGAGCCATCACCGGATCTGGTCTTAGTTCAAACTTGGGTGGTGATGTGTTTCTAGTCAACCTAGATGAATTAGGGTCTCTCGACCACACTTGCATACACAAAACACAAACAAGTTCAACCAATAGTCAACAATAGAAATCAACCAAGCCTAGTCTAAGGTAACCTCGACCTAGACAACTCCTAACTGGTTGATTGTCCACTAGAGGTAGAATGTAGACTTCGACCACAAGCTAATCAGCCAGGTTAGGGCAAGATTAGTGGGAGATTTTCCGTCAAAAACGTTCCTTAATTAAATAACCACCAATCTTCGGGCTTTCGGCCCTCAATCCCCTTCCTTGACACTGATTTGGCAGGAGTCAATTTTCAACACCTTCCCTCTTTAGGATAATCTCCTAGTGAGTTCGAGATGTCCCTAAGGCCAACGTCTATCAAATTTTACTTAGGCTTAGGTTGTGCGTGCTTGGAGATGGTTTGTGGGCTAAGGAAGGGTAATGACTTCCCCACCTTATCTTGATTTGGGTTTTGCCCTTAGAATTGATTCGTACAAAGTGTGCAAGATATAGAAAGTAACATTCAAAAGCAAATATCACCCAAGAATGTTTCCTATACTATATGCTATGTATACATACCTTATCTCCAGCTCTCTTCAGCAGTAAAGTAAAGGAATTGAAAAGACTTGTGCCTAGAATGCAAATGTCTAATCAATTTTTAACTTTCAACGAATATTTTACTGTTGACTTAAAACAGGGATGTTGGATAGCAAAACTAGCACAAATATGACATATAAAAACTAAAATTTTTGCGAGTAATATGTCCTGCAAAACAAAGTTTTTAGTAGTCCAATGAAAATTTTCAGATTTTTGCAAAGCAATTTCTTGAAATTCTGTTTCCTACTTTCGAGAGTAGGGGCACAGAATTTGCAAGTCTTCTTGCAAAGCTTGAATGCTAGATCTTGATCTTCGAGTCCCTGAAACAATACACAAAACGTGTTAAAACAACTACACCGTTCCCTCCCCGGCAACGGCGCCAAAAATTGATTGCTAAAAATAAAAGAAACAATCAATGAGTTAAGAATATACCGTGTAGCTTGTGGCTAACGGGTCATGTCCACAAGGAGAGATGCGATGGAAGCTTTTCGGTGAATGTTTAGAAACAAGGAGTTGTGTTCGTTTTTTAGGAAAAAGAGAATAGAAAGAAAGAGATGATGAAAGAAAAATTGCAACTTTCAGAAAAGATTTTGGAGAAAGTGATTTATAAAACTTGGAAATTGCTTTGTTGTTTGTATTAATAAAGGAAGTCTGGGCTCACTATCTCACTACTCAATTGTTTGTTCATTCTTCTCTTAAAAAGTTAAGTCCCTCAAATGATCATTTGCAAAACTTAAAGTTGTCTTTTAGAAAGCTTTAAGTAAAGCACATAAGATGTTAGGAAAGTTGAGTCTTTTTCTTCAAGAAATCGTGGAATCGAATGTTAAAACAGCAAGTGCGAAGAAACAAGAATGAATTAAAAACGATTCGAGAGATGTTCATGAAAGAGTTGTGAATTCAACTATCCAAACCCATCCTCATGTGCCTTCAAGAACACTTTCAAAAAGAAAGGCTTTTAGGTGAGGCATTCATATGAGTCATCGGGTATTTTTCTTTTAAAAACAGAAGAGAAGAAGAACGAGAGAGTTTTATAGCAAGCCCAGAAAAATGTTTAGTTATTCATGGAAAACGAAGAAGAAAACAAAGACATAAAGCAACCCATACCGTACTGCAATTGGAAGAGAAATTGGCTCGACTTTTATATTGCTGTCACTTTAATCTTCAAGTACAAGCTCTCAGTCCTCTCTCCCACAAGTTTTTGAAACTGGACTACAACTTAAAAAGCAAAATTACAACTCTTGTTCTAGCTAACAAACACCTAAATCCTAAGAAAATAAATGCAAAACCTAATCCTAGTCATCGTTGCCTTTTTCCTGCTGAAACCAGTTTTTATAGGCAAAAACCTAAAGGATAGGATCCCGCAAAGATTGGGGGAGCAAACACTCCCCCAACAGAATCAGGTAGGCCGCGGAAACGCGGCTTGGGCCGCGTTTTCGCGGCCCTGGTGTGGCCAGGTGGCCACACCAAAAGGGGGGGACTTCCTGGTTTTCTGTTTAGCTCGTTTCTGCTGCTGATTTTCTGATTTCTGCTCCAAACTATTAACGAAACAGCCTTGATTCTGTGGCTTCAACCGCTCGATTCAGGTAAGATTTTTCTCAACCTCTTGATATGCCTAGATTTTGCCCTGATCTCTTCATTTCGAATTTATTCTGAATTAATTCAGAATTTGGTGGGCTTTTAGGCTTGTTTCTCTTTTCTTTCTTTGAGCACTTGGGCCTACATTTAGCAAAGAAAAAGATAACTTATTAATATAATTTATTAGCTAACAAGTGTGGTAAAGTGACAATATTAATGCAATGTATGTGACAAATCAGCAATGCTATCAAGGTATCATGAAGGTAGCACCGTCACCTTTGAAAATGATTCAAAGGGAAAAATCATTAGTATAAGTACTATCAAGATTGGCTCATCTCCTTTAATTGAGAACGTTATTTTGGTTGAAGGTCTTAAGCATAATCTTTAAGTATTAGCCAACTTTGTGATAGAGGTTTCAAAATTATTTTTGATAATTTCTCTTGTGACATTTTGGATAAGAAAACAAATACATGTGTTCTTTTCAGTTTTCGTGAAAAAAATATTTATATGATTGATATGCTTAATTTAGATTGCAATGTCACTTATTTGAATGCTTTAATGAAGATTCTTGCTTATGGCATAGGAGACCAGGCCATGTTTTGTTGATCACTTATCCCAAATTAATTTTAAAGATTTGGTGAAGGTATTCCTTATTTGAAGTTTGAAAAGGACCACATTTGTGATGCGTGCCAACTTGAAAAACAAACCAAGTCTTCTTTCAAAATAATCAAAGATATCATGACAACTAGACCTTTAGAGTTAATCCACATGGATTTATTTGGCCCAACTAAAATCAAAAGTCTTAGTGACAATCATTTTGTTTTTATTTTAGTTAATGATTTCTCTAGATTCACATGAATTTTTATTTTAGAACATAAAGATAAAGTTTTCTCACATTTTCATGTTTTTAAAAAAAAGATTGAAAAAGAAAAAGATTTTCTGATTTTACGCATAAGGAGTGATAGAGGTGATAAATTCATCAACCATTATTTTATCACTTACTGCGAAGAAAATAGAATTAAACATGAACTATCTTGTCTTACAACTCCATAATAAAGTAGAGTCATTAGATGAAGATCGTACTCTTCAAGAAATGGTTAGGATAATGATTAGTGAATATGGAATCCCTCAATATTTATGGGCCGAGGCCTGATTGAGATTTTACCTGCACATAGAAAATACAGAATTTCAGAACTTTAAGAATGTAATGTGCAAGTTCTCAATACTATCACGGTAGCAAGTGGCTATGTGGATCATGATCCACAAGGAGGGACTAGCGATGGAAGCTTTTAAGTAAGTTCGTTTCTTTTTAAGTTACAAATTATGGTTAAAATTCTTCTTTTAGTTCTTGAAAAGAAAAAAAATAAGTTATGTTAGATTGTAAAAGTGATAGATAGAAAGAGATGATGATTTTGGAAAATAGAAAACTAAGTTAAAGAAAGAAATAAAAAGAGTAAATAAAAGAGTTGGGAGATTGTGGTTATCTAAATTAAAGAATTAAAAGAAAGAAACTAAAAATTACATACAGCTTCAGTGCTTATATACCTTGAATCCATCACTATGACTTACTAGTCTTTGAAGGCGATCAAGTATGGCGTGTATGATCTTCCCCATTCTTGATCTACACTATGAATAAAAGGGTAAGCTAAACTAACAAAAGAATGGTTGTTCATCACCATAGGCCATCAAGGGGACTTACAATGGCGAAGCAGTCTTGAGGCTATTAGATTCACATGGATTACAAACACATCAGAGAAAAGTAAACGAAAATAAGAGTAAAAAAGAAAAAGAAACTTCAATTCAATTCAAATAACAATAAAAGAAAAGACATACTTACACCGGTGTCACCTTCAGTACAAGCTTGCTCTCATTCCTCCATGAAACTCTTCTCTCCTCTCAGTTACATAAAGAAAAGTAAAAATTTTATTAAAGAAAAAATAAAAATCTACACTAAAAAAAATAAACTTTTCTTGATCGTTCTCTGTAGTCTCTGAAAACCCAGTATTTATAGGTAAAAAGCAAACAGAGGAGAGCGTACGAAGATAGGGGAGCAAACGCTCCTCCAACCAAACTTAACAAAGTCGCGAAAACGCAGCTTTGGCCGTGTTTTCGTAGCCTGGGTGTGGCCAGGTGGCCACACCCAGGGTGCTGCTCCCTGGTTTCGCGATATGTTTTATCTCTTACTGAATTTTCAGTTTTAGGTCCTGGATTTGACGAAACCTCCTTTGATCTTTAGCTTTAACCAATTGATTTGTGAAGATATTGTTTTAGCTGCTTGTTCAACTGGTTTTATCTTCTCTGATTTGCCTGATATGCCCTAATCGGCCATGATCTTTGATTTGAATTAATTCTGAATTAAATCAGAATCATGATGGGCTTTTGGGCTCATTTTTCTTCCCTCTCCTTTAGTAATGGGCTTGCATATAAATTAGACAACAAATAGGATTAAAAACAGAGTTTATATAATAAATATGAGAATGTAACAATAAATATGCAGTATCAGAGACCGATCACACCCCAAACCATCTTTTGCTCATCCTCGAGCAAAACAACAAAACTATGAAAGATTATTAGACCATTTTTGCAGGTACATATTGCACTGAGCTGAAATCACCTCGAGGGGGTGAATAGATAACTAGCTAATCTAATGATGAATAAATGCGAAATTAAAACTATCTATGCAAACTAAAAACTATTATGCTAAACACACCAAGTATAACATAAGAATATAGCCAAATTCCCAGTGAAGGGTGATTGGTAGTGAAAAGTGCATTTTTATCATTATATTTACCATCACATTTTCATATTTATTCCTATAATTCTGCACATTTACTAATATTTTATGATTTATTGTGTGCAGGCCTCGAAATATTAAAATAAAGAAATAAAGCCTAAAAAGAAGCCCAAAAGCCCATATTCAAGCCCAATGTAGAAGTTGCAAATATCAATTGCCAAAATTGCAAATACACAAGGGCCAAAGTTGCAAATACAAAGAAAAGGGAAGGATAGACTTCTATTCAACCCTAAACACTTGCAAGATGAGGATAAAAGCCAAAGAAGGAGAATTTAACATCACAAATTTGTGGATAAAAGATTTGGGATCTAGGTAACTTGCTTCCCAAGTTATATCCAAATCCAAAGATTAAGAGCCAGGATGCAGCTTCCAGAAGACTACGCTCAGATGGACGGACCAGGAAAAGCCACGCGCCAAAGCGCGTGGCCATCTGCCACTATATGGCCGCGAAAACGCGGCCCAAGCCGCGTTTCCGCGGAAATCTGGATGACCCAGAGTACCAGTTTTCGTGGAGGAGTTCGATCTGGACTCTACTTCCTTCTGCACCTATAAATACCCCTGCAAATGCAACACAGAGGGCGTCCAGCGCAGTACAGGCCAAAGTTAGGGTTTCTTAGGCTAACTTGTAGTTTAGGTTAGGTTTTTATTTTCATTTTCTTTTGTAATTTTTGTAACTGAGAGTGGAGGAAGCTTTCATGGAGGAAGGAGTCCATGCTTGTACTGAGGTGACAGCGGTGTAAGCCTACTTTTCTTCCATTGTTAATGAAATCCACTCAAAGGTTTGTCTTTGTTATGTCTATTCTTGTTATTCGTGTTTTATTCTTGTTTTATTTTTCTATTCTTGTGTTATTCTCTCTCTAATGTCTTGCAAACCGTGAGATCCAATCGCTTCGAGACTGCCTAGCCCAAGAAGAGCCCTTGATGGCCTATGGAGATGAACAAGCCGTCGCTTGCCAGTCCTTTCTTTTCGTAGTGTAGATCGCGAAGGTGGAAGATCCTATACGCCATACTTGAACGCCTTCGAAGACAAAGTAAGTCATCGCAAAAGGATCAAAGGTAAGTAGGACTGAAGAGGTAGGTATATATTTTATAGTCTTCTTCCTTTCTTCTACTTCTTTAGTATAGATCACCAACTCCACCTTTCTCCAATCTATTTCTCCCGTTAATTGTAAATACCATCGTAAATAATAAAAATAAATAAAAAAGAGATAACTTGCTTAAACGCTTCCATCGCTAGTCCCTCCCTGAGGATCACGACCCGCATAGCCATTACTACCGCGGATTAGAATTGAGCACCTCGCACATCTTGTTCTAAATCTAACATTCTTTATTTTATTGCGCAGGTGAAACTCAATCAAAATTTTGGCGCCGTTGCCGGGAAGGGACGGTAAGTTTTTCTCTAAATAAAAAAAATTAATTAACTAATTCTTTTATTCTTTCTGTTTGCAGGTTTCGAGAACAGGAAAAATAACAGCAGAAGTGGACATACAGCAACTCTGTGCCTCTGCCCTCGAAGGCAGAGAAGCAGAGCCTACTCCTTTGCCGCCGGTCCGCGGCAATAGCCGCGTTTCCGCGGCAAGAGTAGTGAATTACTGACATATCTTTCTGCAGGTTGCTACAAATTGCAATATCTATTTTCTGCTCTATTAAAATTTGTTCTGTGATAACCCTGCAGACTGCTAATTAATCAACAGTAAAATATTTGTTGAAAAATAAAAAATTGATTAGACGTTTGCATCCTAGGCACATGTCTTTTCAATTCCTTTATTTTTATTATTGAAGAGTGCTGAGCAAGGTACGTTCGCATTGCATGTAGAATAGGACTCATCTCTTGGTTGATGCTTTGAGTGAATCTTATTTACATATTTTGTACACTTGCACAAATTTATTCTAAGGGCATAACCTATTAATAAGATAAGGTGGGGATTTCATCACCCTTCCTTAGCCCAAAAATCATATCCCAAGCACTCACTAACCCAAGCCTAACTTAAAATTAGTAGACGTTGGCCCTAGGGACATCTCGGACTCAATTAGGAGATTATCCTAAGGGGGAACAGTGTTGGAATTTGACTCTTGCCAAATCAGTGTTAGGAAAGGGATTGAGGGCCGAAAGCCGAAGATTGGTGGTTATTTAATTAAGGAACGTCTTTGACGGAAAACCTCCCACCACTCTTGCCCTGACCTGGCTGATTAACTTGTGGTCAAAGTCTACACCCTACCTCCCGTGGACAGTCTAACCAGTTAGGAGTCGTCTAGGTCATAGGTCTACCCTAACTTAGGTTAGAATTTTTTTTCTTTTTTGTTTGTTTATTTGTTTGTTTTCTTCTTCTTTGTTTGTGTTGGTGTGATATGGCATATAATAATAATTTTTTCAATTTTAATCCATATTACACACCTAACTCTTTTTCGGATATTACCAACCCGGCATATCATAACTTTGACCAATCTAGTGTGTCGGAATGGTCTTATCCGAATGATTATAACTCATACCCTCATCTTATAACCATAATTTCCATAATAGTTTCAACTCTTCACAGAGTTCATGGGGTTTCGATTCCCCCGAGTCTAATTTTCAACCGACTTGTCCTCAGTCTCCACCTTGTCCACAATATTCCCAAGAGTCATACTCAGATCCACCCATTCAGAATAGAATACCATCTATCCAGGAAATGATGAGTATGCATGAGTCCAAGCAACAATTACCATCAATTGCAGACATGATTATGCGTGAGTCCACCGACTCACAACTTCATCACGATTACACTTCATTCTTTCAAGTTCAATCACAACATGATGCACCTATCAACTACGAAAGGATGCTTGCAGCCATGACTCAGGCTAGATTAGCCCGTGATCATGAAATAGATATGATGGTTTAATCTTTACGTTCTCACCGTTCGGCCATTTCTGATATCGCTGACCACTCTCTTAGAGCCGACGGACCACGTTGCTTTGGACAACAAGATTCTACTTCAGTGCCATCATTTGAACTTGCCGAAACTCCAACTTTTGATAGTTTGGCAAGTTTTCCTTTCCTGAAATAGAGCTTGAGCATGAATATGATCATGATCTCCCACTTGGTGATTCAATTCTACTTCCTGATTCAATAATGACTCCAGTGTCTTCACCTGATTTCACTTTTCCCGAGTCAACATTGGATCCTGTTCCAATTCATCATGAAATTGAGTCACCCATTTTTGATGATCATATTGAACTCGACCAATTTTATAATTTTGAAAGTCCTATGGATAAATTGGCAAGTTCTGATTTTTATATCATTGAACCCAATGAAATATGTGACCTAGATTCTCAAATCTATGATCAAGTTTTAATTCCTGAATCATTATTGACTCC
The DNA here is from genome assembly GCA_038442645.1 of Agave tequilana. Taxonomy (NCBI): domain Eukaryota; kingdom Viridiplantae; phylum Streptophyta; class Magnoliopsida; order Asparagales; family Asparagaceae; genus Agave; species Agave tequilana. The sequence continues at coordinate 125,675 of JAVJIF010006299.1, read as the reverse complement.
TGTTTTGTTACCCGACTTAGGTAATATTTTATAGTCAGTTTTGGTTCCCACACCTATCATTCCTGAACTTGAATCACCAACATTGAGTCACATTCTATTATGGGAAGATGATTGTGGACTTGAGCTTCAACTTATTTATTTGGACCCACTTCCTGAACCTAGACCGACTCCTGAACCCTTACTTGATTTGAGTTTCTTTCCTGAGTCGGTATTCGTTCCCGTACCTATGACGTCCAAGTCAATAATTCCATCTTTTCATACTCCATTTTGGGACAAGGCGGTTGATACAATTGACTCTTAAAATAATTATGAATTATGGAAATTTGATGGGGTGGAATTATTAAAAAATAATCATACATACATTTTAGTGGGTTATACAAGAAAATTTTTTGGTGGGTTCCTCTGTGAAATATTATATTGTCTTAATTGGGTAGCAACGCTTGGCCCAATTAGACCACCACCGGAACCACCACCTTAAGGTAACTTCTGCCTTCCCTTGTTCTTTTTCATGCATATATGCATTCATTCATACATTGAGGACAATGCATGAGATAAGTGTGGGGGTAGGCTTTACTAACATACTAACATAGGTAGAAACTAACAAAGATTTGCTAACTAAAAAAAATATTATAAAAAGGACAATATTTTGACTTATTTTTAAAATAAATCTAAGTTAATCTTAAGAATTAGGAAAATCATAATTAGGATTTCTAAAAACTTGGTCAAAATAAATAAATTGTTGAATTTTTAGGTATAGGAGGAGAAATTGAATAAGTAGTTAGTCTTAATTTTTACCTTAATGAAATGTGCATACCTAATGCATATCTAGGATTCTAAGACAAAGACCCTTGTGCCTCATAAAAAATTATTAAAAAAAAATCATCACCAATTAAGCTGGATACATGTGGCTCAAGAAGCATAAGTATTCACGCCTAAAGGTGAGTTCTAAATAAAATAAAGTCCTTAGTTTTGTGGCCTAGTTCACTCGAATTTGAGTCCGTGGGGTGTTTTCTCACCTGGTGCCCTAAAGCCGACCGGTTTGGGAGTCATCGACTTTAAGTTCGCTACATGTGTGGATTAGAAAGCCTAAACTGAGAAATATTATATATATATTAACACATCTAATAGTCAATTAGTTAGGTATGAGGGCCTCAAGAAGCCTTGATACTTACACGAAAGAAAATTAGATGAGTTATACATATTAAAAAAAAACTTAGTCAAAATAAATAAATTGTTAAATTTTTAGGTATAGGAGGAGAAATTGAATAAGTAGTTAGTCTTAATTTTTACCTTAATGAAATGTGCATACCTAATGCATATCTAGGATTCTAAGACAAAGACCCTTGTGCCTCATAAAAAATTATTAAAATAAAAAAAATCATCACCAATTAAGCTGGATACATGTGCCTCAAGAAGCATAAGTATTCACGCCTAAAGGTGAGTTCTAAATAAAATAAAGTCCTTAGTTTTGTGGCCTAGTTCACTCGAATTTGAGTCCGTGGAGTGTTTTCTCACCTGGTGCCCTAAAGCCGACCGGTTTGGGAGTCATCGACTTTAAGTTCGCTACATGTGTGGATTAGAAAGCCTAAACTGAGAAATATTATATATATTAACACATCTAATAGTCAATTAGTTAGGTATGAGGGCCTCAAGAAGCCTTGATACTTACACGAAAGAAAATTAGATGAGTTATACATATTAAAAAAAAAAATAAAAAATAAATAAATAAAAAATTATATATATATTCATAATAATAAAGAGGCATGAGAGTCCAAGTTAAGGAATTCCTAGTAAAAATTCATAAGGATGCATATGATTTTTGGTAACGAAAAAGACTATACACAACTTCAATTTTGATCCTTACCTAAATTGGATAACAATTTACTTTATAAAGACTAAGTCTAAGAATGAATAAAAATGATAATCCTAAAACTTATAGACTACTTAGTCTTTTCAAAAGTATTTCAAATATTTTCCTTTTTATGGATTTTGTGGGTGTAATCCGTTGAAAACCCTCACGAGACAACACTCGTCCTTTAGGGTAACCTAGGGGTTTAACGGCTTGTTGCACGTGCTAAGTGCAATCGTGATTCCTACGAAAGTGAGTTAGCTAGTTTAGTTTTTCTTTTTCTTTTTTGATTTTTACTCAAGGACGAGCAAAAAGATAAGTGTGGGGGTGTGATTAGTAGTGAAAAGTGCATTTTTATCATTATATTTACCATCACATTTTCATATTTATTCCTATAATTCTGTACATTTACTAATATTTTATGATTTATTGTGTGCAGGCCTCGAAATATTAAAATAAAGAAATAAAGCCTAAAAAGAAGCCCAAAAGCCCATATTCAAGCCTAATGTAGAAGTTGCAAATATCAATTGCCAAAATTGCAAATACACAAGGGCCAAAGTTGCAAATACAAAGAAGAGAGAAGGATAGACTTCTATTCAACCCTAAACACTTGCAGGATGAGGATAAAAGCCAAAGAAGGAGAATTTAACATCACAAATTCGTGGATAAAAGATTTGGGATCTAGGTAACTTGCTTCCCAAGTTATATCCAAATCAAAGATTAAGAGCCAGGATGCAGCTTTCAGAAGACTACGCTCAGATGGACGGACCAGGAGAAGCCACGCGCCAAAGGCGTGGCCATCTGCCACTATATGGCCGCGGAAACGCGGCCCAAGCCGCGTTTCCGCGGCAATCTGGATGACCCAGAGTACCAGTTTTCGTGGAGGAGTTCGATCTGGACTCTACTTCCTTCTGCACCTATAAATACCCCTGCAGATGCAACACAGAGGGCGTCCAGCGTAGTACAGGGCCAAAGTTAGGGTTTCTTAGGCTAACTTGTAGTTTAGGTTAGGTTTTTATTTTCATTTTCTTTTGTAATTTTTGTAACTGAGAGTGGAGGAAGCTTTCATGGAGGAAGAGTCCATGCTTGTACTGAGGTGACAGCGGTGTAAGCCTACTTTTCTTCCATTGTTAATGAAATCCACTCAAAGTTTTGTCTTTGTTATGTCTATTCTTGTTATTCGTGTTTTATTCTTATTTTATTTTTCTATTCTTGTGTTATTCTCTCTCTAATGTCTTGCAAACCGTGAGATCCGATCGCTTCGAGACTGCCTAGCCCAAGAAGAGTCCTTGATGGCCTATGGAGATGAACAAGCCGTCGCTTGCCAGTCCTTTCTTTTCATAGTGTAGATCGCGAAGGTGGAAGATCCTATACGCCATACTTGAACGCCTTCGAAGACAAAGTAAGTCGTCGCAAAAGGATCAAAGGTAAGTAGGACTGAAGAGGTAGGTATGTATTTTATAGTCTTCTTCCTTTCTTCTACTTCTTTAGTATAGATCACCAACTCCACCTTTCTCCAATCTATTTCTCCCGTCTCATTGTAAATACCATTGTAAATAATAAAAATAAATAAAAAAGAGATAACTTGCTTAAACGCTTCCATCGCTAGTCCCTCCCTGAGGATCACGACCCGCATAGCCATTGCTACCGCGGATTAGAATTGAGCACCTCGCACATCTTGTTCTAAATCTAACATTCTTTATTTTATTGCGGAGGTGAAACTCAATCAAAGGGCTCTGGACTATCTCCTTAAGATTCCTCTAGATAAGAGTTGAGGTGCCGCTATGACTTTTGGTTGAATACAAGTGTGAACAAATAATCCCAAGTATATAACAATTAAGCACAAGATATATCAAGCATATAAAGAGATAAGTAATGTTAGTATGCAAGATATAAACACAAGTGAGAGATAGAGAGAGCAATCACAAGCACGGGAGATTTGTTTCGAGATTCGAGCACCCTTGCTCTACGTCCCCGCCTTCAACATGAAGGATTTCCACTAGAATCGATCCCATCAGATCACTCGGTGCTGCAACACCTACAAGGATTCACACTAGAACTCTTAGACTCACTAGTTCCTCTCTTGTTCCCGCAAGAACAACATACGCAAGCACACTACCTTGTCAAGGCTGCACCTCTACACTGAGCTCCCACAAGAACTTGAAATAACACGAACATGCAAGTTCGCCTCCTCAAATATAAGATTGAACACTTGGTGATCTAAACACTTAGTCACCTAAAAATACTCTCACAAAAACTCTCCAATAGGATAGATATGGCAATAGAAAGCTTAAGTATGTGTGAGAAAACTAGGATGGATTGTGGTGAAAAACTTAAGAAATCTCTTTTACAAAACACTCTGGAAAAACTCTCCTTTTGATATAGAAGTTTTAGTTCTAAAATAAGTGGAGATAAATACTTAAAAAGGTAGGAAAAACTAGCTTGAAAACCCACTTCAAATCTTATGAAAAACAGCCCAAAACAGCCCCATATAAATATGCTCTAAAAAACTAGCCGTTGAGAACAACTCAGCAGGAATTCCTGCTGTCGGTCGACTGCCCGGTCGACCGGGGCCAGATCAAGGTAGCAGAGCTCTCTGTCCGTCGACCGGCCCTCCAGCCAAACAGGCCGTGCATGTCTGTGCACATCGGTCGACTAGATCGGTTAACCGACTTCTGTCGCGGTCGATCGTCCGGTCGACCGGCAGAAGGCCTGGTCCAACATTTTTTAAGGATTAAAACTTAATCTTTTTACCTTTAACAAAATCTCATAAATTCTCATAAATTTCACAAAAATAAGTTCATTTATATACTTTGATATACAAACATGTTTGATTAAAAATCAAAACATATTACAAACATTTTGAACTATTTTTGTAATATAGAAATTTTGGTTTAAACAAAAATCTGTATTTTCAAAATTGATTTTTTCAAAACTTATCCAAATACAAAAATAAGATATTTTAAACCTTTTTGAAGCTTAGTTTGTATGGATATGATCCACTACACATATATGATGAAATATCTATATTTTTGATAATAAGCTCTAAAATAAAGTTTTGATAAAACATATGTAATTTTGAAGCTTAAAAAACCAAACCGGTATTTTCTAAGACACAAACTCTTTTATGAAAACACATATAAATTTTATTTGTTAGTGTATATAAACTTGAGCAATTCACCAACTATCTATCCTTTATATTTTATCTAAAATTAAAATCTTGACGGTTACAAAATCCGACACAAGTCTTCTGAAAGTCTTCTCTTGAAAATCTTCTACTCCTTCTTGACTTGGTCCAAATCTTGATCCAATGAGCTACACTTCTCTTGAGTACTTGATGCAATCTTAATGCGCGAGCTCTTGAATCAACACGTGCTAGCTCCAAAACTTGACTTCAAAGATAAACACCTATAAAGATCTTGATCAAATATCGAAGACTAATTAAATATAAGATCATCAGTACTATAACTACATGAGTTAATCATCATCAAAACTAGAGCGATGGGCCTTCAGGCCAACAATCTCCCTCTTTTTGATGATGACAAAACTCATGGAGTTATATATGCATGGATTAAAGTTAAGTTTCATAGAAGCTCCCCCTTAACTCATGCATAACAATAAACAAATAGATATTCAATGAAGTGCATAAGACTAAATAAATATATATGCATAAACAAGGAGATAAACATGAGTAAATCAAATATTCTTCTCCCCAAAAACTTTCTCCCCTTTTTGTATAAAACAAGAAAATCCTTCCCCGCTTTTTTTTTGAAAATGAAATAAACATGCATATATAAATCATCAAATATTTCTCCCCCTTTTTGTCAATTCATCAACAAAGGGGTGAAAATAATTCAAACAGTAAGGATATATATATGCGATATACATTCATGAAGAAGAGAGACGTGAAGTTAGCTCCCCCTGCATACATGCATTACATGAAGAAGAGATGACAAGACCCTAACTCGCATAAAACATAATATACAATGCATAAGCAGAGATGTTAAATTCCTCCTACACATGTGTAACATATAAAGAAGAGATGTCAAGCTCCTCAATATAAGATACGCTCAATATGAATTTATATATAGAAGAGATGTTAAGCTCCCCTTGCATATAGGCAATTTATATCAAAAATTTTGAAATCACTTTAAAACAAATTTTTGAATTTTCTTAAGTCAGCAAAACAAATTTTGAGATACCACTTGTAAATAAACAGAATTTTAAGATACCAATGAAAGTAAAACATTTTATATTTTTGATACCAATTGAAATATATTATAAATTTTGATACCAAATAAAATGTCAATTGAAATACCAATTGAGAACAATGTATAAGCTTATAAAGATATCAATTTATTTTTAATTTTAAGTCAAGCTTATCATAAACATAATTTGTGCTTTAAACATGTAATGGATATTGTAAATCAAGCACAATCAAAACATATATATATATATATGTATGAAAAAGACGATACTAATAGAAATTGATATTATTTGAGATTTTGAAACATACATATATAGAAAACAAATATGAGTATTAAAAAAATAGATATTCATAACGAACATGTGTATAACTCATAACTATCCACCCTATTCATGCACATGATAAAAAGATTATACATTAAAGCATATAAGGCATGGTCTCCTAACCATCTGCCCTTAAAGGGTAGAAGTTTTCAAAAATAAGATTTGAAAATAATTGTATTTTGAAAACACTACCAAATGAAGAATAAAAAACTAGTTAAAGTAATTTTGAGAAACTAGTTAAAGATCCTTCAAAATATGAAATCAAATTATATATCCCATGAAATATGCTAAAAAATAAGAGTTGACACTCGAAATCTATAAAGCTCAAAAATTCTCATGAAAACAATGTCATGAGTAAACAAATAAAGTGTGAGTGCATAAGAATCTTGTAAATAGCATTTTCATGAAAATGATCAATAAAACTCAAAATAAACATGAATATCTTTTATCAAAAGCATAAAAATGTATTTTTCATTAAAATCAAACTTCAAAGGTATATGTATGTTTTATCCAAAACTAAAAATATACATACATATCCTAATCACAAAAGAGTCTATAATAGAATTTGCATGAAGGGAAGAGACTCAAGGTTATACATGTATATCTACAAGTTTTAGACAAAAATAGCATATACATGAAGCAAAACATAGACAAGTATAAGGAAAACATATATAAATGAAAGAATCATCAAAACTAAGTCATACATATACATGTAATGAGTACAAATGAGAAATGAAGTACAAACATATAAGAATCAATTGTTGCTCATTATTTGTACAAGTATAGACACAAGTTTTAATAAAAGCTACATCTAAACAAGTATTCACCACATGAAACTGATTGGAGCTCATGAATGTATCATTTTCCACTACCATATTATGCTTTACATAAAGAAAAATGAGATTTTTATTGCTTTTTTCTCTCTTTTATCAAGTACAACATTAATGGAGATGAAGGCCCATCAACAATGATTTTTTAAGGGAATTAAGGGATTAATTGAGAAGCCCAAAGAAGAAGCCCATATCTGGATTCATCCATGGATATTCCCTACATTCTAGATAGTCCAGCAAGGCAAATGAAGGATAACAGAATGTCAGAAGAAATCACTGGCGCAACGGCCAAGATTCTGCCGCGGAAACGCGGCTTTGGCCGCGACTCCGAGGCAATAATTTGGCCGTTGATCCAGCGTTTAATCTCACGGCTGTGATTGAAAGGCCTCATCCCCTGGAGCCTATAAATAGACCCCTAGGGCCTATGTAATGAGGGAGGAGAGAAGAGCATTGTATTTTTAAGAGAATTGTTCGGATTTTCTCTAGGTTTTCTTTAGTTGCTCTTGTAATTTTCTTTCTCCTTCTAGAATCAGCAGAGAGAGAGAGAGAGAGAGAGAGAGAGTGAGAAATCTTGTAATTAGAGTAGATGATAACTCAATGCAAGAATTGATCCTTCTTTCTTTCCATCTTTTCTCATTCTAGTGCATTATTTTTTCAAGCTTTTATTACTTTTGCATTACTTTCTATAATGGATGGTTGTTTGATTTTTACTTCAATGTCTAGCTAACTTCCTAACATGACTAACTAACATCTAACTTTACTAACTCTTGGGTGATTGCTAACTCATGTGAATCATTGGATGCTTTATTGTAGTCTTGTAATTTTTCAAGTCTCTGTTATCCCCAATGAAGATGAGTTACTTTTAATTCTTAGCAAATGCTTGTTCCCCTTCCATATGATTCATGTGAGCCTCATTTAGAGCCTTGTCTTTAGAACAAGTGTCTTGATGGAACATGAACATGGAGCACTTAACTATGCTTATGATTAGTAGTACAATTTTCTTACCTCATGCTAGCTCAAGTATAGCTTTGATGGACTAATGAATCTTGTATTTTCTTCCTTAGCATAACCTTGAAGTGACTATTCTTGATTCCATCACTGAAAATCTATCTCGGGAGCCAACGAATCAATGAGGCAACTAGTCAAGCCGAGAAGATAACTCATCCTCTACATGGGACAAAATTTTGACCAAACATGCAAGACAAATCTTTGCCGATGAATCAATATGAGGCATGCATCACCCTATGAGATTAGTAAGTTAGTAAATTAGAGTGTTAGTTAGTCATGGTTTCTCCTCCTATAGTACTTCAAAGTTTCTTTTCTTCAAAAGTTTTCTTTTCAAAATACATCCAATTTTATTCCACCTTTCTTTCCATCCTTTTCCTTTTTTCTTCAACAAAATCACAAAGAATTTTTCATCTACTTTCTATGTCATTTTGTTTTTCTTAAAACAAAGAAGAATCTTCGTTTTCCTTCTTTAAAAAAATCTCAATAGAAAAGACCGTGAATGCTTCTATCGCTAATTCTATCGCTAACTCTCCCTGTGAAATCGACCCATAATAGCTTATGCTACGATGGTGATTCGGAAGGAGTATAGTAAACCTACAACTACATTTGGAGCTTTTTGAACATCAACACACGAACATCGAAGGTTTACTCTAAACCCTCTCTCTGAATACTAGTGAAACTCTAATTCCGAACAAATTTTTGGCGCCGTTGCCGGGGGGAGTAACGATTTTTGAGTTTTTAGAACTAAAACGAATTTTCTTCTCTGTTGCAAGTTACAGGTTAGGTAAATAGGAAACAAAGACTTACAGTAACATATAAGTGGTCTTGGGCCTCTGCTCTAGAAAGCAGAGACCAAATACCCTCTGATTTGTCGCGTTTTCTCGGCCAAAGCCGCGGAACTGCGGCAAAGAGGAGTTCACTACTAACAGGTTTTGTACAGGGCTGCTTGCTTTGTAAAAACATAGCTTGCTGCAAATTTTATTTCTTGTATGCTATCTCCAGGAGCATGCTAATAACTCAACAGTAAAACATTTGTTGAAAATTCTAAAAAATTGATTAGACGTTTGCATTTTAGGCACGTGTCTTTTCAATTCATTTACTTTACTGTTGAAGAGTGCTGGAGCAAGGTACTTTCGCATTGCATGTAGAATAAGACTCACCTCTTGGTTGATTTACATCACTTTGAGCGAATCTTGTTTGCATATATTGTACACTTGCACAAATTGATCTTAAGGGCACCACCCAATAACAAGATAAGGTGGGGATTTTATCACCCTTTCCTTGGCCCAAAAATCATAATCCAAGCACTCACAATCCCAAGCTCTTTAATAAAAATTGATAGACGTTGGCCCCTAGGGACATCCGGACTCATTAAGAGATCAGCTGAAGTTGGAAATTATTTTTGATTCATACTCTAGTCAAATCAGTGTCTAAGGTTGGGGATTAAGAGGTTAAGCCTCGAAGATACTGTGGTTTGGCGTAATTAAGGCCCGTTGCTTATGCACGGATACCTCCCACCATATTTTGTCCCTACCTTGCTGATTAACTGTGGTCTGACTCGAGCAATAACCTTATTCGGTTCATCGAACAGTTAGGAGTCGTCTAGGTCCAGGTATCCTAGATAGCTTGTGATTGCTTTTTCTTTTCTTATTTGTTATTTTCCTTCTTCTTCGCTTGCTTGATCGGTGAACGTTGTCTGTGATTGTGCATGCAAGAGTGGTACAGGGATCCAATTTCTGTAAAACTTGTTAGGATTTCTACACTTGCACAAACACCACCTCCTGACATAATTCTAATTATGGCCAACAATACTTCTCTCCAGGACAAGTTCTACCCTATTCGCACTTCACTTTCTTCATGCATTCTTTTACCTGAGACAAATGGAAATAACTTTGAGCTTAAACCACAATTCATAAATACACTCCCGAGGTTTCATGGCTTAGAGTCTGAGGATGCATATTTCTTCATTCGTGAGTTTAAAGAAGTGTGTTTGATGATGAAAATTTTTCAACTGGGGGAGGACGCTGTTAGATTAAGGTTCATACCCTTCGCGCTTAAGGATATAGCTAAGAAATGGCTATATAATCTGCCCGCCAGTTCTATCTCTTCATGGGATGATTTTGTCAAAGTCTTTCTTAAGAAGTTCTATCCCATTCATAAGACAGCCCTCATGAGAAAAAACATAATGCAGTTCAAGTAGGAATCTAGTGAACCATTTTGAAAGTATTTCGAATGATTTAAAGATTTACTAGCCCTATGTCCTCATCACAGCATAGAGAAGTAGCGGCAGTGCCAAATTCTCTATGACGGACTAGACTACCAAACTAAGACACTCCTTGAAACCATGTGCCAAGGAGAATTTTTGAAAAAAGATGAGAACCATGGTTGGGACCTCTTTGAAGCTTTAGCCGAAAAAATCATTCAGTGGGAGTCATGCCCAGAAAAAACCAATCCCACCACTTTCAGAACTGGTATGCATTTGATTGAATCCTCCATAGCTGTCGAGACGAAAATAACACAATTGATGAAAAGGCTAGAACTGCTCGAAGCTAGGAAACCAACTGCTGTGAATCAGGTCAACCCCTACCTGTGATCAATCCGGGTTGTACCTACTGCCATGCTCTTAACCACCTGTTTGAGGAGTGTCCTGTCTACCAAGCTCAAATGTACCCTGAAAATATGAATGCAGCATACACCAGACCCAACTACAATCCATATGCCAAAACATACAACCTGGGATGGAAGAACCATCCAAATTTCTCATGGAGTCAGTCTGGTCATGAGCAACCAAGGCAACCATTCTCACATCAATATCCTGCTCAGTCTCATCAACCCAGTTTCCACCAGAGTCCACCAAATTTCCAATCATATCAGAGTCCACCAAATCATCAATCAAGCTTTCAGCCCACATATCAGCAACAACAAACACAAAATCATCCAGATAAAAGATTGTCAGATTTGGAAAAAATGATTGAAAACTTATCCAAAAACCAGACCTCAATGATGAATACCCACCATCAGGATATGAATAGGTTACAGGTTCAGATAGGTCAATTGGCTAACTCTTTGAATGAAAGACAAAAAGGAACGCTACCAAGTCAGCCATTGCCCAATCCAAAAAACCCCTTCCCTATTCATGAAGCTGAAGACATAGGTCCAAGTCAATGCAATACTGTTCATATTTTGAAATCTGGAAAGCATATAGACAATCAGGTTTCCAATCAACCTAATAAATCAGTATCAGTATCAACACCTCCTGTTCTGGCACCACCCACTCAAAATGATCCATCTCCAAGTTCACAACCATCGACCTTCAAATCCAATGACCAAGACAAGACAAATGAGCAACCATACAAGCCTATTGTACCATTTCCTAATAGGCTATAAAACCAAAAGATTAATGCTCACATGGAGAAGATTAGGGAAATGTTTAATCAGGCCTAGATCAATGTATCCCTTCTTGATGCCATACAACAAGTCCCATCATATGCCAAATTCTTAAAAGAAATGTGCACCAAGAAAAGGAAAGCAAATGTCCCAAAGAAGGTCTTCCTAGCTTCAAACATAAGTGAGTTGCTAACTGGGCCAATTCCTGTGAAATATAAGGACCCAGGGAGTCCAACCATTTCCTGTATTATAGGACAGACCACGATCAACAGGGCGTTACTTGATCTAGGAGCCAGCATCAATCTTCTTCCTTTCTCTGTGTATCAGCAACTTGGGTTAGGTGACCTCCGTCCAACCAGAGTTACTATACAACTGGCTGATCGATCTGTAAAGATTCCCAAGGGGGAGATTACGGATGTTCTAATACGGGTCGGGGAATTCATTTACCCCGTAGACTTCATTGTTCTAGAAACGCAACCTGTACACAATCCCAGAGCTCAGACACCTGTCATTCTAGGATGACCCTTCCTAGCCACTGCAAACGCAATCATCAACTGTAGGAATGGCTCAATGCGTCTAACTTTTGGAGATATGACAAAAGAGGTGAATGTTTTCCACCTGGGAAAACAACCTAGAGATTTGGATAATGAGTCATTTGAAGTGAACTTAATTGAGGGATTAACAAGTGAACATGACATAGAGATTGAATATGAGTCCGATAAAGAATTTGAGTTGGAGTCTGATGACTTCAACCTTGATCAGATCGTTAAGTCGACTGTGGAATGGGCAACAAATGCTACCCCTATCCTTCCCTTGCACAAAGAACAATCATTGATAGATCCTGTCCCTTCTTCCGAGCTTAAGGTTCTTCCCAACCATCTCAAGTACCAATACTTGGATGAGAAAGAAGCTTTTCCCGTGATCATTGCGTCCCATCTTACTAAACAACAAGAAGAGGATCTTCTTACGGTGTTAAGAGAGAATCGAGAAGCCATTGGTTGGACCATGGCTGACATAAAGGGGATTAGTCCTTCCATAGTACAACACCGGATTCATTTGACGGAGGATGCAAAACCAAAACGTGACCCACAATGTAGACTGAACCCAATCATGCAGGAGGCTGTTAGAGCAGAGATTTTGAAGCTGTTAGACAATGGGATTATCTATCCCATATCCGATAGCCAATGGGTAAGTCCAATCCACGCTGTACCCAAAAAAGCAGGGTTTACCTGGTAGAAAATGATAAGAAAGAATTGGTACAAACTCGACTTCCTACGAAAATTCGAGTCTGTATTGATTACCGAAAATTGAACACTGTCACGCGTAAAGATCACTTTTCCCTTCCGTTCATAGACCAAATGCTCGAGAGACTAGCTGGACACGAGTATTACTGTTTCCTGGATGGATATTCAGGATATAATTAAATCCCTATCGCTCCCGAGGATCAAGACAAAACTACCTACACCTGTCCCTTTAAAATATTTGCATACCGAAGAATGCCCTTCAGCCTATGCAATGCTCCCGCAATGTTTCAACGTTGCATGCTGAGCCTTTTTTCTGACATGGTGGAGAGATTTTTGGAGATTTTCATGGATGATTTCTCGATTTATGGTGATTCCTTTGAACAATGCTTGTACCATCTTAAGCTGGTTTTACAACGATACATGGAGAAAAACTTGACACTCAACTGAGAGAAGTGTCACTTTATGGTCAAGCAAGGAATCGTTCTAGGGCACGAAGTTTTAAACAAAGGAACTGAGGTTGATAAATCTAAAGTGGAAGTAATAACAAAGCTCCCTGAGCCAAAATGCTTAAAAGACATTAGATCATTTCTAGGGCACGCCGATTTCTATAGACGATTCATTCAAGAGTTTAGCAAAATTGTTAGACCTTTGACAAATCTCTTAGGAAAAGATGTACCCTTCAAATTTGATGAAGAATGTTTACAAGCTTGGGAGGAGCTTAAGCACAGACTTGTCTCGGCACCGATAATTTCTGCACCAGATTGGACTAGGCCACTCGAGATCATGTGTGATGCCTCCCATTATGCTATAGGCGTTGTTTTAGGACAGCGTATTGATAATAGGCAACACGTGATTTACTATGCTAGTAGGATGCTTAATGAAGCCCAACTAAATTACACAACTACTGAAAAGGAATTTTTAGCTGTTGTGTTTGCGTTGGAGAAATTCCATCAATACCTACTAGGGTCCAAGACAACGATTTTCACTGATCACTCCGCCCTTAGATACTTAATGCAAAAGAAGGACGCAAAGGCTAGACTGATTCGATGGATACTTCTTTTGCAAGAGTTTGATTTGAAAATTAAGGACAAAAAGGGTGTTGAGAATGTGGTAGCAGATCACCTTTCGCGAATTCCCAATGCACCAAAGGAGACAATCCCAATAAATGACAATTTTCCTGACGAACACATTTTCACAATGTGTAAAGAGCCCTGGTATGCTGACATAGCAAATTACCTTGCAACCGGGCGAACACCTTCCGATTGGTCAGGTCAGGACAGACACCGCTTTATGAGTCAAATACGATTTTTCTTTTGGGATGAACCGTATTTATTCAAATATTGTCCTGACCAGATAATAAGAAGGTGTCTTCCTGAGGATGAACATCAGAGTGTTTTGACCTTCTGTCACAAGTTAGCTTGCGGTAGACATTTTGGTCTACGAAAGACTAGTGAAAAAGTACTTCAGAGTGGCTTCTACTGGCCCACTCTCTTTAAAGACGCGTATACTTTTTGCAAGCTCTGTGCCAGATGTCAAATGACGGGTCGAATCACACGTAGAGACATGATGCCCCTTACACCTATCTTGGAGGTCGAAAATTTTGATTTGTGGGGCATTGACTTCATGGGACCCTTCCCTCTATCTTATGGCAACCAATATATTTTGGTGGCTGTAGACTACGTTTCCAAGTGGGCTGAAGCTATTCTAACTAGAATAAATGACAACCAAGTTGTCATCAAGTTTTTACGAGAAAACCTCATTTCACGCTTCGGAGCCCCCGTGTGATAATTTATGATAACGGAGTCATTTCTGCAATCGGGCTTTTGAAGCCCTAATACGAAAAATACTCTATTTCTCATAAATTATCCACGGCCTATCATCCTCAGACGAACGGGCAAGTGGAAGTCACCAACAGACAAATTAAACTCATATTGGAGAAAATCGCTGGACTGAATCGTAAGGACTGGTCCATCAAACTCATTGATGCCCTATGAGCTTATAGGACCGCCTACAAGACTGTCCTCGGTATGTCTCCATATTGAGTTATATTTGGAAAACTCTGCCACTTGCCTGTGGAGTTAGAGCACCGAGCTATGTGGGCATTGAAACAGCTGAATTTGGACTTAGACAAAGCCGGTGCTTTGAGAAAATTGCAAATATCCGAACTAGAAGAACTGAGAAACGATGCATATGATAACGCTCGGATTGCAAAACACAGAACTAAGCTCTTCCACGATAAATCAATTAATAGGAAAACTTTTGTCTCAGGACAAAAAGTTCTGTTGTATAACTCAAGACTCCACCTCTTTCCTGGTAAATTAAAAACCAGGTGGTCAGGTCCATACATCATTCAAAGAGTCTTCCCTCATGGTGCCATTGAAGTTTTTGATCCTAAAAACGGCAACATTTTTACAGTCAACGGTCAACGCCTAAAGCTATTTTTTACCACAGAATTCGAGTCACACGATTTTCTTGAACTGGATCTTTGTGACCTAGTCTACAGTGACCACATCATTTGTAAATTTTCCTAGTACCTCCTGCATATCATTTGGGACCTCTCCTGTATATAATAATAATATAAAAAATAAAAAAATAAAAAAATAAAAAATAATAAATAAATAAATAAAAATAACTACAAATAAGTGGACTTAGGTGCTAAATAGCACCTAGAACTTTCCTCTCTCCATAAACTCCTTTAAATTACCCTAGGGTTGTAAATTCCTAATTCCAACTAGGGTAATTTAGGGATTTCATCTCTCTCAGCTATCTATAAATACTCTCTATCCCGTATCTCCTTCCTTACCCTAGCTCTCATCCCAGATCTGAAAAACACAAAGCTAGCGCCGCCCCTCAAATTTTTCTCCTCCTCTGCCTCCTCAACTCTTCCGCGTTTCCTAGGCAAAAGTTGCGTCTTCGCAGCCATCTGAGCACATCTGGAGCACCGCCAAAATTTGCTGCTGTCGCGGCCCTCTGCAATCTCCAGATCCAGTGCCTGATCATCTGCTTCCACAGCCGATAGCTCTCTGCAATCGATTTTGTGTTTCCCCCCATGTAGTCTGGGGGAGGTTTACGTTATACTCTCTGAAATCTTCCCATTGCTTTATATTCTTTATCATGGCACCGTCAATATTCGCTGAAAAAGATTTTTCTCAAATTCTTAGCGATGTTAACGGATATGGGCATATTTTCTTAGATCAAATTCGTGCTTGGGATTGGTATGCTTTGATATATGATAATTCAGATAGAGAAGCTTATTATTGTCCCAAGTTAGTCAAATTGTTATACACTTCCATAGACCACGCTTCTGTGAACGTTGACACTTACCAAATCACGGTACATATGCCCATGGGAGACATCTTTATCACGCTTCCTCTGCTAGAGGAACTCACAAATGTCCCATGTAACCCACATCATAGCGACCCCCTTCCTCTAATCGATTACATATCTATCATGGGGGCTTGCTGTACAGAGCAGGACAGGGGGCTCAAAGCCAGTACAACGTTTAGAAATGTACATTGCGTTGGTCGATGGATTCAACGCAACATTTTAGGACTGGACCACATAACCTCCTTTAACAGGCCGGTGCTGCAAATCATACATGACCTCATGACTCGGCAGCACACGATCTGCATTAATAAAATAATCTTTCATAGTCTAATCGCAAATTCCTCATGCACACGTGGTGCCAAGTACTCACACCCAGTTCTGATAACTCGTCTGTGTAGGACTTTCCTACCAGATGATGTTTTTGACTCATACGAGTGGGTATTCATTGCACCAGAGAGGGCCACTAGTGCCTATAATAGTTATCTTCATGCAGTTTGGACTCCTAGTGTCCAGTCCGAAGATGCACTAGTTGAGTCCTCTTCAGAGGAACATTTAGAGGAAGAGGATGAGCTTGCCTTTTGGCAACAGGACCCCCTGGTGATTCACGTGCCTTCATGTCTACCATTTGGCGAGGCATGAAGAAGATATTCCGGGACAAATTAGATTGCACAAACAAGTTGAGGAGCAGACATCTCGTTTAGACTGAATTGAGGAAGGTCTGCGGCGTTCACAGTCAGCTGGACCTAACACCACCGCTGGTCCAAGCCGACGAAGAGGGTGACACCTTTTCTTTACCTATTTCATGCATACATTATCTTGCATACATTGGGGACAATGCATGAGATATGTATGGGGGGTAGATACTAACATAGGATTTTTCATTTTCTTTTTAGGATTTTTCATTTTCTTTTAGATTTTTCATTTTCTTTTTAGGATAACCTTAAAAAAAGAGAGAAAATTATAGTGATCCATTTTTAAAGAATTAAACTTGATCTTAGGAATTACGGATATTCTAAACTAAGATTTCTTAATATAAGTTGAAAAAAGGAGTTTTGTTGGATCTTTAAGTTAAGAAAAAGAATAGAAATGATAGCTAGATTTTGATTCTTTCCTGAACATTATATACATTTACATATTGAGGGATTAATCAAAGACTTAGTGATTCTATTTACACATATTAAAAATATATATATAAATATATATAAATAAAATAAAAACTTAATCACTAATTAAGCTGGTTAGTTGTGCCTTAAGAAGCATGGCCAGTCACGCCTAAAGGTGGTTAAGTCCTTAGCATTCGTGGCCTAGTTTACTCGAGTCCTTGGACCTTAGGGATGTATCTTCATCTGGTGCCCTAAGACCGGCTGGTTTGGGAGTCATCGGTAAAAGGCTCGCTACATGGGTAAATTAGAAAGCCTAATGAAGCTAAGGAGATGTAAATATAAGAATAAATAAATAAATAAATAAAAATAAAAAAAGAAAAAGAAAAAAATATATGTAAATAAATGAACTCTAGTCTAAGAAAAATTTCTCATATACATAGATGTATATATGTTAGGCTTGATGCAAAATCCAGTTTTCTCTCTATTCCTTAAAAACTTAACCTAAGTTGAAAACAAAACTTTAAATAGAAACTTATAAAAAGAAAGACAAGTTTAGGGTAACCCGAAACCGATAGATCAATGAAATTCTTGAAAAATATGGATCATAAAATTTTTTCACTAACATTTTTCTTTCTTAGATTTTGTGGGTGCAATCCGCTGAAAACCCTCAGGAGACAACACTCCTCCTCTAGGGTAACCTAGAGGTTTAACGGCTTGTTGCACGAGCTCAGTGCAATCGTGTCACCTACGAAAATGGTCTAATAATTTAGTTAGGATTTTTTCTCTTTTCTTTTTGCTCGAAGACGAGTAAAAGCTAGGTATGGGGGTGTGATTGGAGCTCATGAATGTATCATTTTCCACTACCATATTATGCTTTACATAAAGAAAAATGAGATTTTTATTGCTTTTTTCTCTCTTTTTTCAGGTCCAACATTAATGGAGATGAAGGCCCATCAACAATGATTTTTTAAGGGAATTAAGGGATTAATTGAGAAGCCCAAAGAAGAAGCCCATAGTTGGATTCATCCACGGATATTCCCTACATTCTAGAAGGTCCAGCAGGGCAAATGAAGGATAACAGAATGTCAGAAGAAATCACTGGCGTAACGGCCAAGATTCTTCCGCGGAAACGCGGCTTTGGCCACGGATCCGCGGCAATAATCTGGCCGTTGATCCAGCGTTTAATCCCACGGCTGTGATTGAAAGGCCTCATCCCCTGGAGCCTATAAATAGAGCCCTAGGGCCTCTGTAATGAGGGAGGAGAGAAGAACATTGTATTTTTGAGGGAATTTTGGGATTTTCTCTAGGTTTTCTTTAGTTGCTCTTGTAATTTTCTTTCTCCTTCTAGAATCCAGCAATGAGAGAGAGAGAGAGAGAGAGAGAGAGAGAGAGAAATCTTGTAATTAGAGTAGGTGACAACTCAATGCAAGAATTGATCCTTCTTTCTTTCCATCTTTTCTCATTCTAGTGCATTATTTTCTTCAAGCTTTTACTACTTTTTCATTACTTTCTACAATGGATGGTTGTTTGATTTTTACTTCAATGTCTAGCTAACTTCCTAACATGACTAACTAACCTCTAACTTTACTAACTACTAACTCTTGGGTGATTGCTAACTCATGTGAATCATTGGATGCTTTATTGTAGTTTTGCAATTTTTTAAGTCTCTATTATCCCCAATGAAGATTAGTTACTTTTAATTCTTAGCAAATGCTTGTTCCCCTTCCATATGATTCATGTGAGCCTCATTTAGAGCCTTGTCTTTAGAACAAGTGCCTTAATGGAACATGAAGATGGAGCACTTAACTATGCTTATGATTAGTAGCACAATTTTCTTACCTCATGCTAGCTCAAGTATAGTTTTGATGGACTAATGAATCTTGTATTTTCTTCCTTAGCATAACCTTGAACTGACTATCCTTGATTCCATCACTGAAATCTATCTCGGGAGCCAATGAATCAATGAGGCAACTAGTCAAGCCGAGAAGATAACTCATCCTCTATATGGGACAAAATTTTGACCAAAACAAGCAAGACAAATCTTTGCCGATGAATCAATATGAGGCATGCATCACCCTTTGAGATTAGTAAGTTAGTAAATTAGAGTGTTAGTTAGTCATGGTTTCTCCTCCTATAGTACTTCAAAGTTTCTTTTCTTTAAAAGTTTTCTTTTCAAAATACATCCAATTTCATTCCACCTTTCTTTCCATCCTTTTCCTTTTTTCTTCAACAAAACCATAAAGAATTTTTCATCTACTTTCTATGTCATTTTGTTTTTCTTAAAACAAAGAAGAATCTTCGTTTTCCTTCTTTAAAAAAATCTCAATAGAAAAGACCGTGAATGCTTCTATCGCTAACTCTCCTGTGAATCGACCCATAATAGCTTATGCTACGACGGTGACTCGGAAGGAGTATAGTAAACCTACAACTACATTTGGAGCTTTTTGAACATCAACACACGAACATCGAAGGTTTACTCTAAACCCTCTCTCTGAATACTAGTGAAACTCCAATCCCAAACAGAAACACAAAAACAAAACATGCTAAAAATATTATCTATGTAAAAGCATGTAAAAGAAAAGGAGTTTAGAGATAGTTACCAAACCATATGCACTAATCTCTAAGTCTCTAAAATAAGGTGGTCCTCCCACCAAACTTCCTTGATAGTGATGCATCAATTTGTATGTCCATCTAGCCCATGCATCCACCACCGAGGCACCAATCCTCTCACGTCATGTGAGAGCCTATACCTACATCAAACAAAAGAGGTGGAAATTTTGGTACCTATTTTCTTTTGGATCCACGGGGGTTAGCATTATTTGGAACCCAAAGATTTTTATTAGCAAAATTGATATGATTTATCTTATCAAAATAAAACTTTGCTAAATGGCCTTGCGGCCACAATGTGTGTATTTGTACACTCTAGCATGCATATGAGAGTGAGTGTGACATGATGTGCAAAGTATGCATATGTATGCCGTGGGTGACGTGCATGAACATGTGGAGCTTGTTTCTTTTGAAACAAGGTTTCTAATATATTATGATTGAATGCACAATTGCTCAAAGTTGAGCTCAAACAATTTATTCTATTTTTCAAAAATTGAATCTCATTTTTTCTAATAGTGGCATGAAGAGCATGGCAAGTATGAGAATCAACAACCTTTTTCTTTTTAGAACTATTTGCTTTTTCTTTTGAAACAATTTTTCTTTTTAAGGAGCTATTTTCTTTCAAAGCAATTTCTTATTCTTTTTCCACCAAGTTGATTTTATTTTTCAAAGAATTATTTTCTTCACAAAGATTATTTAATTTAAAAAATAAGGAAATATTCTCCTTTTTTAAAGATTCATTTTCTTTAGAAATGTTTTCCACTTTATTTTGAAAGAATCTTTTTCTTTTGAAATGGACTCATATTTATTTTTCAATCTTTTATGGTCCTTTTTAAGTATATCATATTTTTCAAGAAGTTGTTGATAAAATGAAGCAAGATCATCATATGACATGTCAACATAAGCTCAGATTCAGAATTTACCTCAAAGGGGTTATCCCCTTGGACCAAGTAGCACAAGTTGGAAGCATCACTTCCATCACCCGAGTCACTCACTAGAGGGAGGTGAATAGGTAACTAGCTAATCTAATGATGAATAAATGTGGAATTAAAACTATCCATGCAAACTAAAAACTATTATGCTAAACACACTAAGCATTACATAAGAGTGTAGCCGAATTCTAGTGAAGGGCTCTGGACGATCTCCTCAAGATTCTTCTAGATAAGAGTTGAGGTACCGCTATGGCTCTCTTGGTTGAATATAAGTGTGAGCAAACAATCCCAAGCATATAACAATTAAGCACAAGATATATCAAGCATATAAAGAGATAAGCAATGTTGTATGCAAGATATAAACACAAGTGAGAGATAGAGAGAGCAATCGTAAATACGGGAGATTTGTTTCGAGGTTCGAGCACCCTTGCTCTACGTCCCCACCTTCAACACTATGAAGGTTTCAACTAGAATCGATCCCACCAGATCACTCGGTGCCACAACACCTACAAGGAGTTCATACTAGAACTCCTAGACTCACTAGTCCCTCTCTTGTTCCCGTAAGAACAACACACGCAAGCACACTAACTTGCCAAGGCCGCACCTCTACACTGAGCTCCCACAAGAACTTGAAACAACACGAACCCGCAAGTTCGCCTCCTCAAATATAATATTGAATACTTGGTGATTTAAACACTTTGATCACCTAAAAATACTCTCACAATAACTCTCCCTTAGGATAGATATGGAAATAGAAAGCTCAAGTATTTGTCAGAAAACTAGGATGGATTATGGTGAAAAACTCAAAAAATCTCTTTTACAAAACACTCTTAAAAAACTCTCCTTTTGATATGAAAGTTTTAGCTCTAAATGGAGACAAATACTTAGAAAGATAGGAAAAACTAGCTTGAAAACCCACTTCAAATCTTATGAAAAATAGCCCAAAACAGCCTCATATAAATAGGCTCTAAAAACTAACCGTTGAGGATAACTCAGCAGGAATTCCTGCTGTTGGTCGACCGCCCGGTCGACTGGCCAACAGTCAGGTTTCTGACCGTTGTGCCATCGTTCGACCACCCGGTCGACCAGGCCTGGATACAGAGAGCAAAGCTCTCTGCCGGTCGACCGCCCGATCGACCGAGGTCAGATCCAGATAGCAGAACTCTCTGGAGGTCGACCTGCTCTCCAGCCAAACAGGCCATGCACGTCTGTGCACATCGGTCGACCGGACCGGTTGACCGACTTCTGTCACGGTCGACCGTCCGGTCGACCTGCAGAAGGCCTGGTCTAACATTTTTCAAGGATTAAAACTTGATCTTTTTACCTTTAACAAAATCTCATAAATTCTTATAAATTTCACAAAAATAAGTTCATTTATATAATTTGATATACAAACATGTTTGATTAAAAATCAAAACATATTATAAACATTGTGAACTATTTTTGTAATGTAGAAATTTTAGCTTAAACAAAAATCTATATTTTTTAAAATTGATTTTTCCAAAACTTCTCCAAATACAAAAACAAGATATTTTAAACCCTTTTGAAGCTTAGTGTGTATGGTTATGATTTACTACACGTATATGATGAAATATCTATGTTTTTTATAATAAGCTCTAAAATAAAGTTTTGATAAAACATATATATATTTTGAAGCTTAAAAAACCAAACCGGTATTTTCTAAAACACAAACTCTTTTATGAAAATACATATAAATCTTGTATGTGAGTATATATGAACTTTAGCAATCACCAACTCATCTATCCTTTACATTTTATCTAAAAATAAAATCTTGACACTTACAGAACCCGACACAAGTCTTCTGAAAGTCTTCTCTTAAAAATCTTCTTCTCCTTCTTGACTTGGTCCAAACCTTTATACAATGAGCTAGACTCTTCTTGAGTACTTGATGCAATCTTGATGTGCGAGCTATTGAATCAACACGTGCTAGCTTCAAAACTTGACTTCAAATCCTTGTTGAAGTTAAACACCTATAAAGATCTTGATCAAAAATCTGAGACTAATTAAACATAAGATCATTAGTACTATAACTACATGAGTTAATCATCATCAAAACTAGAGCGATGGGCCTTCGGTCCAACATGAGCATGTGTAACAAGTCATTAAACCTCTAAAATTTTCCTAGGGGATGAGTTTTTCTCGTGAGGGTTTTCAGTAGATTACACCTACAAAATCCATAAAGAAAGAAACAAAGTGTTAGTATTTTGAAAACACATTTTGAAAAAGAAAAATATTAGAAGTATTATTATAAGAATTAAGTGATCGACAAGTTATATAAAAACTGAATTTTTCATACTTAAGCTTAGTCTTTATTCAAAAACTTGTTATCAATCAAGGTAAGGAGTCAAACTGTATTTCTCATCTAGTTTATTATTTTATCCTAAGTTATATGCACCTTTGTGACCGTGAAATTTTGACTCAGAGTTCTTTAACTCTAACTCTTATGCCATATTATTTTTTATTTTTTTATTTTTGGTGATATTACTCTTTTGTTCTATTAGGCTTTCTAATTTGCCCATGTAACGAGCCTTTAATCGGTGACTCCCAAACCAAACGATCATAGGACACCGGGTGAGAAAACAACCCAAAGACTTAAGGACTAGGCAAACAAGGCCACAAAACTAAGGATTTTATTATATGAACCGCTTTTAGGCGTGAATACTTATGCTTTATGAGGCACAAATACTCAGCTTAATCAGAGGATTTTTGATATATTATATATATATTTCTTATTTTTTAATAAGGCATAAGAATCTTTATTTTTGAACCCTAAGTGTGAAAGTATATAAAGCATACATTTTCATCAAGGTAAAAATCAAGACTAAATTACTTTTTCAATTTTTTCCTAACCTTGAAATCAAACAAATAATTTTATTTTGATCAAGTATAAGAAATCCTAATTATGGTTCTCCTCTTCCTTAAAATTGACTTAATTTCTTACAAAAAATATGTCAAAATATTGTTTCTATTTTCAAATTTTTTTAAAAGTAAAGAAAATGTTAAAATTTTTAACTATAAAAGGAAAATCAAAGTTATATTAGAACCCTCCCCCACACCTATCTCATACATTATCCTCAATATATGAATTAATTGATAGATGTATGAAAAAAAGAAAAATATTATCTTAAGGTGGTAGTTCTGGAGGTGATGTGATTGGGTCAAGCATTGCTACCCAATCAAGATAATGTGGTGGTTCACAGAACCTACCTATATTGACCTCTTTTCTATTTATATATTTACAGTCCCTAATATAAATAGGATCATGAAAGATCCTATCATGAAACTTATTCTCTTTACATGGCCAGTCTTAAAAATCATCACGGAGTCATTATGGTTTATACCTATGTCCAACAAAAGAATATGACTCTGTGGAATGGTTGACATGGGCTCAAGAATGATAGGTTCAGGAACCAATACTAACTTGAGAAAATCAACTTTGAGTTCGAGAGTTAGTTTTGGTTCAAGATCGAGTCCAAATTCAAGAATTGAAATCACATTCTTTTCCCATCAATGGAATGCGATTATCCAAAATGGGTGATTCAATTTCTAGATCTATGCGTACGGGAATTAATGTTGGCTCAAGATTTGATCCAAATTGGGTAAGAATACCAGAGTCAACATTAATTCGAAGATGGGAACTGAATCACAAAGTTGGGGATCGGGTTCACATTCGTAATCAAATTCAATCTCATTAAAATAAAAACTTGTCAATTCTTCAATGGGTTGATATTGGTCAAGTTCAAGATTTTGTGGTGAAATTGAATCTTAGTCAAAGTCTTCAAGATACCATGATTCTTGGTTTTCATCAACATAGATAGAATTGTCAGGAATAGTCAAAGATTGGGTAGGGAGAGTTTCCTTATTTCTACGCATTTTTCCAATCTACTAAGTCTTGCTTCATCATCAAGTAGATCACTTTGGAATTGATTCATGAATTCTATACTCTTTTCTAAGTCGGTATGTTCTTCTTAAGAAATAGAGTAAGGATCTGTGATTTGAAAATTTTGACGGGATTTTAAGTCTTCTAAAATTTTAATTCGTCACTCAAACTCTTCTAAGGCTTCCATTCTCCTTTCCCAGTTAATTGATTCTTCTAATGGTTATTCAGGAGAAGGAGCATATGAAGCTAGATATTGGTAAGGTGGTTGACAATATGACTCGGGAGAGTTATATCCCCATTGACTCTGTGAAGAGTAGTGATGATTATTTCAGTCTTGTTCATAGTATTGGGACTGGGGCATGTATTGATTCGGATAAGATCAATCCGGTACACTAGGTTGGTTAAAGTTATGATATGTCGGGTTGGTAATATCTGAAAAAGAGATCAAGGTGTAACATGGATTACAACTAAAATTGGAAAAATTAAAGTTATAAGCCATATCACACAAGAAATGTCAAAATCAAACAAAGAAAAATAAACAAATAAACAAACAAAAAGAAAAAATCTAACCAAAGTTAGTAGACCTTAGACCTAGACAACTCCTAACTGGTTAGACTGTCCACAGGGGGTATATTGCTGAATCTGACCACAAATTAATCGCCCAGGTATGGGCAAGATTGGTGGGAGGTATCTGTGCTTAAGAACAATGAGCCTAATTAAGCCAAACCACCAGCCTTCAAGGTTTCGCCCCTCAATCCCCAACCTTAGACACTGATTTGGTAAGAGCCAAATTCTAATCAACTTCCCCCTTAGGTCAATCTTCTATATGAGTCGAGATGTCCCTAGGGCCAACGTCGACTCAGTTTTAATTAGACTTGGATTAGTGAGTGAGGAGATTGTTTGTGGCCTAAGGGAGGGTAATGACTTTCCCACCTTATCTTGTTTATAGGACAAGCCCTTAAATCAATTTAGTGCAATGTGTACATAAAAGTAACACTTAAGCAATGTAAACAATTCAAAAGTGTTACTATACTACATGCTATGCACACATACCTTTGCTCTAGCACTCTTCAACAGTAATGTAAAATGTAAACGAATTAGACAGTGCCTAAATGCAAAGTCTAAACCATTTTAGCATTTAACAAACATCAATTTACTGTTGAAGTTAGAAAGTATATACAATGAGTTAATTAAGAAAATAAATAGCGCAGAAATTTAGCTTTGTAACTCAGCCAACCTGCAAAAACACAGGCTAGTAGTTCACTCAGATTGTCACGTGAATGCAGCAAATCTGAGGGCTTCTTGAGCAGAATCCAGGACCACTTATATGTCCAATGCAGCAAAAATTTCCTTAATATCTATCACTGCATACTAAGAATAAAGAAGAAAGTTAACAAAAAAATGTAAATTTAAAAAAAATTACTTACCACCCCTCCCCGGCAACGGCACCAAAATTTGATTGAGGTTTTACCTGCACTCAGAAAATACAGAATTTTAGAACTTTAAAAATATAATGTGCAAGTTCTCAATACTACCGCGATAGCAAGTGGCTATGCGGGTCGTGATCCATAAGGATGGAATATTGATAGAAGCTTTTAAGTAAGTTTGTTTCTTTTTAAGTTATAAAGAATGGTTAAAATTCTTCTTTTAGTTCTTGAAAAAAAAAGAAAATAAGTTATGTTACATTGTGAAAGTGGTAGATAGAAAGAGATGATGATTTTGAAAAATAAAAAAATAAGTTAAAGAATGAAATAAAAAGAGTGAATAAAAGAGTTAGGAGATTGTGATTATCTAAATTAAAGAATTAAAAGAAAGAAACTAAAAATTACTTACCTCTTCAGTGCTTATATACCTTGAATCCATCGCTACACTTACCTAGTCTTTGAAGGCGATCAAGCATGACGTGTAGGATCTTCCCTATTTCTAATCTACACTATGAATAAAAAGGGAAGCTAAACGAGCAAAAGAATGGTTGTTCATCACCATAGGCCATCAAGGGGACTTGCAATGGCGAAGCAGTCTCGAGGCTATCGGATTCACTCAGATTACAAACACATCAGAGGAAAGTAAACGAAAACAAAAGTAAAAAAGAAAAAGAAACTTTGATTCAATTCAAATAATAATGAAAGAAACGACTGACTTACACCGGTGTCACCCTCAGTACAAGTTTGCTCTCATTCCTCCATGAAACTCTTCTCTCCTCTCAGTTACATAAAGAAAAGTAAAAAATTATATTAAAGGAAAAATAAAAACCTACACTAAAAAGAATGAAAAACTGGTCTAAGAATCTATCTCTGCTTGATTGTTCTTTGTAGTCCCTGAAAACCCAGTATTTATAGGTAAAAACCAAACAAAGGAGAGCGTACGAAGATAGAGGAAGCAAACCTCCCCAACCAACTCAACAAAGCCGCGAAAACGTGGTTTTTGCTGCGTTTCCGCGGCCCGAGTGTGGCCTATTGCTCCCTGGTTTCGCGATATATGATTGAGTTAGAACCTGCACATAGAAAATAATAGTTTAGAAATTAAGATTGAAACGTGCATGGTACTCAATGCTACCGCAATAGCAAGTCGCTATGCGGGTCGTGATCCACAAGGAGGGACTTGCGATGGAAGCTTTTTTGCAAGTTCTCTTTTAAGTTATAAAGAATGGTTAAAATTCTTCTTTTAGTTTTTGAAAAGAAAATGAAAAAAAGAGTTATAGTTAAGTTGAGAAGAAAGTGGTAGATTGAGAAGGTGAAGAAAATAGAAAATAGATTTATACAAAGAAATAAAAAGAGTAAGCAAAAGAGTTGAGAGATTGTGGTGTTGGTGATCTAACCTAAAAATTAAAAGAAAGAAAGTTAAACCTAAAAGAAATACTTACCTTTTCCGGTTGATGACTTACATGGAATCCTTTCATGTTTTACCTTGCTTCAGAGCTGATTAACGCATAACCCATTAGATCGAGCTCAGTCCCCATTCGCATTACATCATCAAGACGAATAAGAATGAAATGATACAGAATCTTGAGGAGGAGAACATCATCATGAAATATCGGTGGCACTCACACAAACATTGCTATACTGATGCTTCTAGATTCACTTGGATATTTATCGAAACCAAAAGAGGAAAAGTAGAAAGAAGAAGAAGAACACATAAATAAAGAAGAGCATAAATATGTTACCTTTGATTTCTTGTAGAAATGAAGAAAGAAAGTAGAAGGTTACATCGGTGTCACTCTTAACATAAATCTCTCTCTCTTACTTACATAAATCTCAGTCTAACCTATACTTACAAAGAAATAAAAATTACATAAAACAAAAATAAAAACCTACACTAAAAAGAATGAAAAACTGTTGTAAAAATATGTCTCTACTTCATTGTTCGTCTGCCTCTGATGTGTGGAGTATTTTTAACATAGAAATGAATAAGAAAATGGGTTAAAAGATAGGGTGAGCTTACTATTTCTGAATTTCAATTCTCCCCTTATCTCCAAACTTGATTTAATATGAATATTCAATTCTGATTTGCAGCTTGTTAGCGTGTTGATTGCTGAATATAACTTATCAGATGACAAAATTAGAAATAGTAATCAACTTAAGAGTTGTATCCCTTTAAGTCTTCTTTTTAGATCATCTTGAATCATCAGATTGAGTTTCAGTAGCGAAAGTTATGATTCAAATATAAAGTGTATCCAGTCAGAATACGAGTCAAAATTGCTTCATCTCATCCATTTATCCCTTTGAATTTTGAATTTGGACTCTATATTTGACGTTATCCTCGGTTGATCATTAGCTAACCAAAATGGATTTATAGAAATCTAAATTTTGTCGGTTTTCATTTGGTGTTATCTTTCTGATTTGCTCTGATCTTTAGCTAAACATTTGCCCCAATCCTTGATTTGTTCTGGATGTAGTGATATCCTTATAGATCTTTAAATTAATCAAATTGATTTACCAAAGTCTGATTTTTAACTAACTAGATCTGAGATCATCCTCAGCTAACCAAATAGATTCAGTTAAATTTGATTTTAACTGTTATTTATTTGGTTTTATCCTCTTTCTCTTCATGATTATCTTCTATAAAATAGACATTTAAGACAAATAAATTAGCAGATTTATCACATGATAAATGCAGGAGTGTAATGAAAAGGAAATAAAATATGTGTACGATCAATATGTTTTCGTCTCTTGCTGGATTTGTAGTTTTAGGTCCTGGATTTAAGGAAACCTCCTTTAATCTTTGGCTTTAACCAATTAATTTATGAAGATCTTGTTTTAATTACTTGTTCAACTGATTTTATCTTCTCTGATTTGCCCTGATTTGCCCTAATTTGCCCTGATCTTTAATTTGAATTAATTCTAAATTAAATCAGAATTTTGATGGGCTTTTGGGCTCATTTTTCTTCCCTCTCATTTAGTAATGGGCCTGCATATAAATTAGACAACAAATAGGATTAAAAACAGAGTTCATTATATATTAAATATGAGAATGTGATAATAAATATGCAATGCCAGTGACCGATCAAGGCTGTAAATACTTCATGTTACATTGGGAGAATTTATTTTTGTAAGAATTCAAACAAAACTACCTTTGAGATTTACTATTTGAGAAAACCAATTATTTCCTATTTTAAAGTCTTTGGTTTGCAAGTGTTTTGTTTTGAAGACCAAAGATAATTTAGGCAAGTCTGATCTAAAATCTTTTCAGGCTATTTTTGATGGATACTCAAATACTAGTAAAGCTTATAGAGTTTTCAATAAGACAACTGATCGGTCACTGATACTGCATATTTATTGTCACATTCTCATATTTATTATATAATAAATTCTGTTTTAATCCTATTTGTTGTCTAATTTATATACAGGCCCATTACTAAAGGAGAGGGAAGAAAAATGAGCCCAAAAACCCATCAAAATTCTGATTTAATTCAGAATTAATTCAAATAAAGATCAGGACAAATTAGAGAAAATCAGGGCAAATCAAAGAAGATAAAACAAGTTGAATAGGCGGTTAAAATAAGATGTTCACAAATCAATTGGTTAAAGCCAAATATCAAAGGAGGTTTCGTCAAATCCAGGACCTAAAACTGCAAATCTAGTAAGAGATAAAAGCATATCGCGAAATCAGGGAGCAGCACCCCCGGGTGTAGCCACCGGGCCATACCCAGGCCGCGAAAACGCGGTGAAAGCCGCATTTTCGCGGCTTTGTTGAGTTGATTGGGGAAGCGTTTGCTCCCTTATATTCGTACGTTCTCCTCTGCTTGGTTTTTGCCTATAATTACTGAGTTTTCAGAGACTACAAAAAATGATCAAGCAGAGATAGATTCTTAGGCCAGTTTTTCATTCTTTTAGTGCAGATTTTTATTTTCATTTTATATAATTTTTATTTCTTTATAAGCATAGGTTGGACTGAGATTCATGTAAGTAAGAGAGATTTACATGAAAGTGACACCGATGTAACCTCCTCCTTTCTTTCATCATATTTACAAGCAACCAAAGGTAACATATTTATGCTCTTCTTTGTTTATATGTTCTTCTTTTTCATTCTACTTTTTCTCTTTTAGTTTTGATGAGTATCCAAGTGAATCTAGAAGAATCAGTATAGCCACGTTTGTATGAGTGCCACTGATATTTCATGATGATGTTCTCCTCAAGATTCTATATCATTTCATTCTTATTCGTCTTGATGATATAATGCGAATAGGGACTAAGCTCGATCTTATGGGTTATGCATTGATCGTCTCTGAAGTAAGGTAAAACATGCAAGGATTCCAGGTAAGTCATCAACCGAAAAAAGGTAAGTATTTCTTTTAGGTTTTCTTTTCTTTTCTTTTATTCTTTAGTTTAGATCACCACAATCTCCCAACTTTTTTATTCACTCTTTTTATATTTTTCTTTAACTTAGTTTTCTATTTTTCAAAATCATTTCCTCTTTCTATCTACCACTTTCACAATCTAACATAACTTATTATTTTTTTCAAGAACTAAAAGAAGAATTTTTACCATTTTTGTAACTTAAAAGAGAACTTACAAAAAGCTTTCATTGCTAGTCCCTTCTTGTGGATCATGACCCGCATAGCCACTTGCTATCGCGGTAGCATTGAGTACCTTGCCTCTTTATTTTAAGTTCTAAAATTCTGTATTTTTGTGTGCAGGTAAAAACTCAATCAAAAATTTTGGCGCCATTGTCGGGGAGGGACAGTAAGTAATTCTCTTTTTAAATTTAATTTTTTAATTAACTTTCTTCTTTGTTCTTAGTGTGCAGTGATAGATATCAAAAAAATTTTTGCTGCGTTGGACATATAAGTGGCCCTGAACTCTGCTCAAGAAAACAGAGCCCAGAAACTCTCAGATTCCCTACATTCCAGTGGCAACCTGAGTGAACTACTAAGTTGTATTTTGCAGGTTGGCTGAATTATAAAGCTAAATTTCTGCAGCTATTTATTTTCTTGATTAATTCACTGTACATACTTTTTAACCACAATAGTATATTGATGTTTGTTAAATTCTAAAAACAGTTTAGACTTTACATTTTGCACGTATCTAATTCGTTTACATTTTACATTATTGTTAAAGAGTACTGGAGCAAAGTACGTGTGCATAGCATTTAGTATAGGAACATTTTTGAATTGTTTACATTGCTTAAGTGTTGCTTTTCATGTACACATTACACTAAATTGATTTAAGGGCTTGTCTTTTAAATAAGATAAGGTGGGGAGGTCATTACCCTCCCTTAACCTACAAACAATCTCCTCACTCATTAACCCAAGCCTAATTAAAACTAAGCAGACATTGGCCCTAGGGACATCTCAGACTCATATAGGAGACTGACCTAAGGGGAAAGTTGATTAGAATTTCACTCTTCCTAAATCAGTATCTTGACAATATGAATCGAGAGAGGTGAATCCCCATTGACTCTGTGAAGAGTGAAAATTATTTTAAAAATTATAGTCATAGGATTGGGGATTTGGGTCATATTGAGTCAGATAATACCAACTCGGCATACATGGTTGGTCATGTTATACATAACTGGGTTGGAGTTATCCGAGTCATATGAGGTCGACGTGAAATATGGATTCATATCATAATTGAAAGAATTATTGTTGTTAAAATCCATTTCACAATATACAAAAAAAAAGAAAACAAATAAACAAACAAATAAACAAAGAAAAAGAGAAAGAAAACAAGCTTATGGTAGGGTTGATTAGACCTAGACGACTCCTAACTGGTTAGACTGTCCACGGGGGGTATATTGTTGGAAACAGACCACAAGTTAATCGGCCAGGTAGGGGTAAGATCAGTGGGAGGTATTTGTGCCGGAGCAACGGGCCTAATTATGCCAAACCACTGTTCTTCGAGGTTTTACCTCTCAATCTCTAACCTTAAACACCAATTTGACAAGAGTCAAGTTCTAACAACTTTCCCCTTAGGTCAATCTCTTAAATGAGTCCGAGATGTCCCTAGGGGCTAACGTCTAGCAAATTTTATTTAGGTTTGAGTTGTGTGAGTAGGGAGGTGATTTTTGGGTTAAGGGAGGGTAATGACTTCCCTACCTTATGTTGTATTGGGTTTCCCCTTAAGTTCAATTTGTGCAAGTGTGCAATATAGATAAGAATGAACACACAAATAGAGTAAATCACCCACGTGTTTGTCCTATGCTATATGCAATGCCATATGCACACCTCCTATCAATATCACAACAACACAAGAACAAAATACAGTATATTGGAATGAAAATTGACACGTGCCAAATGCAAATGTCTAAACCGTTTTAAAGCATCCAATTTCTGTATTTTAGTTCTTAAAATTATTTATAGTGTACAGGTAATATAAATAAAAATTAGCAGTAGAGTATAAGAATATACAAGAAGTTACCCGACTACACAAGAATAAGTGTGGACTTCTGCAATGCTAAAATTTTAACCTGCACACCAAAAAAAACAAAGAAGAAAAGTTAACCAAAACGTGAAATCAAACCGTTCCCATCCCCGACAATGGCGCTAAAATTTGATCGGGAAAAAATTGCGCACAAAAGTGTATGTTTTGAAATCAAGAGTTAAAGTGTGTGTACTTTGGCTTCCTCGATACTTCCGTTATTGCATAGAGGCTAAAACGAGTCGAATCCATAAGGACGGGAGGCGATAAAATCTTTACCGGTTGATTCATGTGTGTGTTAAAAGTTCTTCAATGCTTGAAAGAACGAAAATAAAATAAAACAATGAATGAAAAAAGAAGTATGGTGAAACACAAAGAAGTGGGAAACATAGAAGAAAAGAGATTGTGATTTTGGAATATTTCTAAAACAAAGTAAAAAGGTAAAGAAAACCCATGGCTACTAACTACAAATAACTCCACTAACATGCTAACCTCTTAGTGATGGTTGCCTCATATGTATCATTGGCCATCACTAGTCCTTGGTTCAAGAGATTAACAAAGCATGGCTCATATGTTAACTTTCACATCCCAACTCAACAAAACAAGTGCAAGCTGCACTTAAACCATCAAAACTAAAAGTAAGTATGGAGTAAAGTAATATTAACTTGTTAGAGAGTAAGGAAGTTAGAGTGTTAGAATCCATCATCATGAGCCATCAATGGCTCTTGCAAGAGCAAGGCCAAGTGGAGGCTATTAGATTCATGTGAATTATCAAATAAAAAGTTAGACTAGTTAGTAGTTAGTTGCCATGAGAGAAGAGTTAGCTACACATGTAAAAGGAGTTAGATAGAAAACAAAGAGAGGTAAAGGGAGCAACTTTCATAACTTGTCACCTTCTATTATAAGCACTCTTGCATTCCAAACATGTATCACTCTCTCTTCTATTACAAGATCTACAAGAAATGAAAAATACAAGGGAGGAAGAAAAAGAAGAACTAAACTACCCTAAACTACAACATGGAAAGAAAACCCTAAAACTAACATAAAAACTACTCAAAAACTCCTCTCCCTTGGCTCTAGAAAACCCCAGGGTATTTATAGGCAAAACTGGGCATCATGGCATCTGTACGGAGCCGCGGGTCAAATCTTGGCACACGGCTCCACAAGGGAGCCGCGTTTCCGTGGCCATAGGGTGGCCGCGCGCCGCCTGCTGCGCTGTCTTCTTCTGTCCCCTTGTCGGTTGGATGTCTCGGTTTTGGGTTTTTGGTCCCTGATATTGATAGAATCACCCTCCTAGGTCAATGGCTATCTTTATAGGCCTTTAATCACCAATTAAATGTTGACTTAGGGTCTTCTTCTTTATTGCACACTATGGACCTAGAAACATGCAAGAAAGATATTATTAGCAGAATTTAATATTAAATAAATGTGAAGATGTGGTATGAAATATGCAGTTTTAGAGACTAATCAAGAAACTATTAGAAGAATCAATTGACTGGGAAAAGAAGATGGAAGTCTTAGAAGAGCTTGAGCGATGAATTCAAATTTTAGAAGACTCAAAATCCCGTCAAAATTTTTAAATCACAAATCCTTACTCTATTTTTCAAGAGCATACCAATTTAGAAAAGAATATAGAATCTATGATTCAATTCTAAAGAGATCTACTCGATATGATAGTAGCAAGACTTAGTAGATTGGAAAATATGTGTGGGAATAGGGAAACTCTCCCTACCCAATCTTTGACTATCCCAACACTTCTAGTAATATTGATGAAAACCAAAAATCATGGTATCTTGAAGATTTTGACCAAGATTCAATTTCACCACAAAACCTTGAACTTGATCAATATCAACACATTGACGAATTGACAAGTTCTTATTTTAATAAGATTGAACTTGATTATGAATGTGAACCTGATCCCCAACTTTGTGATTCAGTTCCCATCTTCGAATCTATGTTGACTTCAGTATTCTTACCTAATTTGGACCAAATTTTAGAGCTAATATTTATTCCCGTGCCCATAAATCTAGAAATTGAATCACCAATTTTGGATAGTCACATTCCATTGATGGGAAAAGAATGTGAATTTCAATTATTAGATTTGGACTCTACTCTTGAACCAAAACTAACTCTCGACCCAAAGTTGATTTTTCAGAGTTAGTATTGGTTCCTGAACCTATCAATCTTGAGCCCAAGTCAACCATTCCACCAAGTCACATTTTTTTGTTGGACATAGGTATAGATCATAATTACTCTGTAATAATTTTTCAAGAATGGTCATGTAAAGAGAATAAGTTTAATGATACAATCTTTCATGATCCTATTCATATTGGGGACTGTAAATATGTAAATAGAAAAGAGATCAATAAAGGTGGGTTCCGTGAACCACCACATTATCTTGATTGGGTAGAACGCTTGACCCAATCAGACCACCACTGGAACCACCACCTTAAGGTAATATTTTCCTTCCCTTTCTTCTTTTTCATGCATCTATGCATTAATTCATACATTGAGGATAATACATGAGATAGGTGTAGGGGAGGGTTCAAACATAACTTAGGTTATTCTTTTATTATTAAAAAACTATTATTAATGTTTTCTTTACTTTTAAAAACTTTTTAAAAATAGAAACAATATTTGGACATATTTTTTGTAAGAAATTAAGTCAAGTTTAAGGAATAGGGGAATCATAATTAGGATTTCTTACACTTGATCAAAATAAGATTATTTGTTTGAATTTCAAGGCTAGAAAGAAAATTTGAAAAAGTAAGTTTGTCTTAATTTTTACCTTGATGATATATGCATGCTTTATACACTTACACACCTAGAGTTCAAAAACAAAGATTCTTATGCCTTATTTAAAAAATAAAAAGAAAATGAAAAAATATAATGTATCAAAAATCCTCTGATTAAACTGGGTATTTGTGCCTCATAAAGTATAAGTATTCACACTTAAAAGCGGTTCATATAATAAAATCCTTAGTTTTGTGGCCTTGTTTGCTCGAGTCTTTAAGTCCTTAGGGTGTTTTCTCATCCGGTGCCCTAAGACTGTTTGGTTTGGGAGAAACCGATTAAAGGCTCGTTACATGGGCAGATTAGAAAGCCTAAGAGAACCAAGGAATGATATCACCAAAAATTAAAAAATAAAAAACAAAAGAAAAAATTAGGCATAAGAGTTAGAGTTAAAAAACCCCGAGTCAAAATTTCATGAAGGTGCATATAACTTAGGGTAAAATAATAGAATAGATGAGAAATACAGTTTGACTCCTTGTCTTGATTGATAACAAGTTTTTGAATAAAAACTAAGCTTAAGAATGAAAAGTTTAGGTTTTCTATAACTTATAGATTGCTTAATTCTTACAATAATACTTCAAATATTTTTCTCTTTCAAAATGTGTTTTCAATATACTAACACTTTCTCTTTCTTTGTAGATTTTGTGGGTGTAATCTACTAAAAATCCTCACGAGACAAAACTCGTCCTCTAGGAGAAACTTAGAGGTTTAACGGCTTGCTACGCATGCTTAGTGCAATCGCGTGACCTGGGAAAATGGTCTAATAATCTTTGATTTAGTTTTATTGTTTTGCTCGAGGGCGAGTAAAAGATAGGTATTGGGGTGTGATCAATCACTGAACTGCATATTTATTGTCACATTCTCATATTAATTATATAATAAACTCTATTTTTATTCTATTTGTTGTCTAATTTATATGCATGCCCATTACTAAATGAGAGGGAAGAAAAACGAGCCCAAAAGCTCATCAAAATTCTGATTTAATTCAGAATTAATTCAAATCAAAGATCATGACAGATCAGGGCAAATCAGAGAAGATAAAACCAGTAGAACAAGCAGTTAAAATAGATCTTGACAAATCAATTGATTAAAGCTAAAGATTAAAGGATGTTTTATCAAATCTAGGACCTAAAACTATAAATCCAGCAAGAGATAAAAGCATATCACGAAACCAGGGAGCAGCCCCCCCCCAAAACGCGGCCAAAGCCGCATTTTTGTGGCTTTGTTGAGTTGGTTGCGGGAGCATTTGCTCTCCCTATCTTCGTACGCTCTCCTCTATTTGGTTTTTACCTATAAATACTGGGTTTTCAGAGACTACAAAAAACGATCAAGCAGAAATAGATTCTTAGGCTAGTTTTTCATTCTTTTTAGTGTAGATTTTTATTTTTATTTTATGTGATTTTATTTCTTTGTAAGAATAGGTTAGTTTGAGATTCATGTAAGTAAGAGGTAGAGATTTATGTCGACAGTGACACCGATGAACCTCCTCCTTTCTGTCATCATTTCTACAAGCAATTAAAAGTAACATATTTATGCTCTTCTTTGTTTATATGTTCTTCTTCTTCTTTCTAATTTTCCTCTTTTGGTTTGAAGAGTATCCAAGTGAATCTAGAAGCATCAGTATAGCCATGTTTGTGTGAGTGACACTTATATTTCATGATGATATTCTCCTCCTCAAGATTCTGTATCAGTTCATATTCTTGTTCGTCTTGATGATGTACTGCGAATGAGGACTGAGCTCGATCTTATGGGTTATGCATTGATCGCCTCCGAAGCAAGATAAAACATGCAAGGATTCTAGGTAAGTCATCAACTGGAAAAAAATAAGTATTTCTTTTAGGTTTTCTTTCTTTTTTTTTATTCTTTAGTTTAGATCACTACAATCTCCTAACTCTTTTATCACTCTTTTTATTTCTTTCTTTAACTTAGTTTTCTATTTTCCAAAATCATCATCTCTTTCTATCTACCACTTTCACAGTCTAACATAACCTATTATTTTTTTTCAAGAACTAGAAGAAAAACTTTAACCATTTTTGGTAACTTAAAAGAGAACTTACAGAAAGCTTCCATCGCTAGTCCCTTCTTGTGAATCATGACCCGCATAGTCACTTGCTATCGCGATAGCATTGAGTAACTTTCACTCTTTATTTTTAAGTTCTGAAATTCTGTATTTTTGTGTGCCGGTGAAAACTCAATCAACAACCTTGACTATTGAGGAGTCTATGCATGTTAAATTTGAGAAATCTAACTTTATTGTGAAGAATGTTGTAAAGATTGATTTTTTAGGTGAAGACTTTGAAAAAGTTTCTATGAAGGATTCACCGGTACAAGATGAAGAGAAAGGGCCTAAGGATGATTGTTCGGGGGATAACCGCGCACAAAAAGTGCATGTTTTGAAATTAAGATTTAAAGTGTGTGTGCTTTAACTTCCTCGATACTTCCGTTATAGCATAGAGGCTAAAATGAGTCGAATCCAAAAGGATGAGAGGCGATAGAAGCTTACACGGTATGTTCACGTGCATGTTAAAGGTTCTTCAATGTTTGAAAGAATGAAAAGAAAAGGAAGCAAAGAATTATTGTTCCCGAGATGATGCCAATTGTGGATCTAATATACACGTCAACACTCACAGAAAGATATTAGCGTTAAAGAAATAAACGAACTTGCAATAAAGAAAATAAATCACAGAAAACTTAAGCAAACGCAAACACGAGTGATTTATCCTGGTTCGGTCCTCATGACCTACATCCAGTCCCCAAACCACCCGCTTGAGATTTTTCTTTATCCTTTGACTTTGTACACCCAAAATCAACACCTTGTATCCCACTTGACAAATCTCATTTGCCAAATGTATACAACTCTTCTTACAACCAAGAAGACCACAACACCTTGTACAAACTCTCTTCAACCCAAAGACGCTCTTGTACAATGCTTCCTTTGAGTGATTACAAACTTTCCTACAAGCCTTGAATCAGTATGTGATCGTGGACAAGGGCTATTATAGGTTGACTTTCAGAAATCTTCAAAAAAAAAGTAGGAATTGGTGAAGAAACAGAAAATGGAAAAAATAGTTTTCAGAGAACCAGAATTTTGGCAGAGTTTTTGGTCAGAAAACTATTGATTTGAATTGGTGTTTGAAGCCTAAGATAACAACCTTATTTATAGCTGAACTCTATGGTTAGTAAGGATAGTTATTAGGACAAATTTGAATATTTAAACATTGGACAAAAACACCAGAAAACAGAAACTATCCAACAGTCAGAAACTGCCATTAGTCGACTTGACATATGGGGTTAGTCAACTAGGGTAGGCAAATTTCACTAGGTTAGTCGACTATAGAAAAGACAAAGTCGACTAGGTCAAGTTGAAAACACAGGACAAGTTTCTGGAAACTGAAACTAGTCGATCAGACTAAGGTGTTTGTCGACTACATCAGGTTATTAGTCGACTATAAAACTATTAAGTCGACTAATAGAGACAAACAGAGAGTTAGGATCTTTTTCAGAACAAATACTAGTCGACTATAGAGTTTGTCAAGTCGACTATAGTTGGTATTAGTCGACTAGTCAATTCTATAAGTCGACTAATATGACTAAGATGTGTGTGTGTGTGTGTTTCAAGACTTTTAACATGCTATCAACCATTACAATACACATCATTATCAACTCTCTTTGGAAGTCTTGATCATGTAGAACTCTTGAATAGGCTTGAGATAGAGCTCCATATGATATGGCTTCACAAATGATCATCAAAAGTAAGTTCCAACATTCTCTCTCTTTCTGATGATGACACTTTATGTGCACAAATGCTCCCCCTGCAGAAAATAAGTTATATGTTCTTCCCTGCAGAAAATGGGTTATAACAGATATAGAAACACTTGTGTTCTCCCCCTGCAACAAATATATCATAACATGTATATATATGATAAATATTTAAAGTATTGTTCTTATCAAACTTCTTACATGGTACCTGAAAGATAAATATTAGATGGTACAAATCATAATAAGATCAAAGCATTAACCTTTAGGAGACCAAACCCAATTTGAATTTGGTTTTCATCTGTTAGTATACACATAATTGCATGAATTACATATATCATATATGTATGATGCAATATAAGTATTTTTATCAATAATGCTTAAGCTTTTAGGAATCCATATGAACTTATTCTTAGTTCTTTTTGAAAAAAATATCAGTATTGCTTTTCACAAAAGAATTGTATGGATTATTAAAATATGTAGATTTTTCAAAAAATCCAAGACCATAATGATTATGTGACATCTTTTGATATGATAACAAATCATTCAACTTTTCTTTTCCTTGATTAAATTTAGTCACATTTTTCAAAATTTCTTCATACCTCATTTTGAAAATAGACATGTCTTTATCTAAAACAGAAATTCTTTTATTTAAAGACATAATTTCTCTTTTTAATAAAACATTATTTTGTAATAAATTCTCATTATCTTTTTTTAATGATGATATCACTTTTTTAAAAATCATCTTTTGAGAATTTATTATAGAAGAAACTTGAGAGACATAACATGAATTTTCTTTGAAAAGTTTTTCATTTTCCTTTAATAAAACTTTATTCTTCATTTTTTCATTTCTTAGATCATTGAATAATTCATGGAATGAATCTAAAAGTTCAGTATATTGTACCTCATCTTCTTCTAGTGCCATGTAACAGATGTTGGTATGTTCAGTGGCTTCTTCTTCATCAAAGAAAGAGGAATCACTATTCTCCCATGATGCTTGGTAGTCCCTTTTCTTTCTGAACTTTTTGCTCTTGAATTTACCTTTATTTTTGAGCAATAGACAATTCTTCTTCATATGACCTGTTTTGTTACAATTAAAATATTTAAACTCACCTTGCTTTAAGAATCTTCTGAATTTTCTTGAAAGCATTGCCATCTCCTCTTCATCGTTATCTGAATTGTCCATATCTGAGGATGCATGGAAGGCAAGTTCTTTCTTCTTTGGTTGAAGTTGTTGTTCATCCTTCTTTCTTTCTTCGAGTTACACTCATATGCCATTAGATTCCAATAAGGTTTTCTAATGTCATTGTTGAGAGATCATTCACTTCTTCTATTACAATTGTCTTCTTCTCCCAATCTGATGTGAGTGCACGAAGGATCTTGCAAACTTTTTCGACTTGGGTGTATTCTTTTCTAGGGGATGCTAAAAAATTGGTCATGTCGGTGAATCTTGTAACCATTTCTAAGATGGTTTCATTCTCCTTCATTTTGAAAAGTTTAAACCTGTAGATAAGAATAGAAATCTTAGATTCTTTAACCTTATTTGTACCTTCATGTGTTACCTGGAGAGTGTGCCATATTTGATTTGTAGAAGTAGCTGTTGATACATGGTTGAATTCTTCTTTGGTTAAGGCACAGAATAAAGCATTCATCGCTTTGGCGTCAAGGTTCGCATTCTTCTTTTGATCATCACTCCAAGCGGTGTAGTTGGTTGTCGGTTTGGTGTACGGTGCTTCTACAATATTCCAAAGTTCATAGTTGAGCGATTGCAAGTAGATCTTTATTCTACACTTCCAATAGTTGTAGTTGGATCCGTCAAATAGTGGTGGACGTTGTATAGAATGTCCTTCTTTGAATTGTGATGAAGGGAACTCCGTTGCCATCCTTGTATGTTGTTGACTGATGTTGAACCCGCTATGATACCAATTGTTGGTCCCGAGATGATGCCAATTGTGGATCTAATATACACGTCAACACTCACATAAAGATATTAGCGTTAAAGAAATAAACGAACTTGCAATAAAGAAAATAAATCACAGAAAAGTTAAGCAAACGCAAACACGAGTGATTTATCCTGGTTCAGTCCTCGTGACCTACATCCAATCCCCAAGCCACCTGCTTGAGATTTTTATTTATCCTTTGACTTTGTACACCCAAAATCAACACCTTGTATCCCACTTGACAAATTCCCTTTGCCAAATGTATACGACTCTTCTTACAATAAGAAGACCACAAGACCTTGTACAAACTCTCTTCAACTCGAAGACGCTCTTGTACAATGCTTCCTTTGAGTGATTTCAAGCTTTCCTATAAGCCTTGAATCAGTATGTGATCGTGGACAAGGGCTATTATAGGTTGACTTTCAGAAATCTTCACAAAAGAGTAGGAAATTGTGAAGAAACAAAAAGTGGAAAAAATAGTTTTTAGAGAACTAGAATTTTGGCAGAGTTTTTGGTCAGAAAACTATTGATTTCAATTGGTGTTTGAAGCCTAAGGTAACAACCCTATTTATAGCTGAACTCTATGGTTAGTTAGGGTAGTTATTAGGACAAATTTGAATATTTAAACGTTGGATAACATTGGATAAAAACACCAGAAAACAGAAACTGTCCAACAGTCAGAAACTGCCATTAGTCGACTTGACATATGGGGTTAGTCGACTAGGGTAGGAAAATTTCAATGGGTTAGTCGACTATAGAAAAGACCAAGTCGACTAGGTCAAGTTGAAAAAACAGGACAAGTTTCTGGAAACTGAAACTAGTCGACAAGACTAAGGGGTTAGTCGACTACATCAGGTTATTAGTCGAATATAAAACTATTAAGTCGACTAATAGAGACAAACAGAGAGTTGGAATCTTTTTCAGAACAAATACTAGTCGACTATAGAGTTTGTCAAGTCGACTATAGTTGGTATTAGTCGACTAGTTAATTCTATAAGTCGAATAATATGACTAAGATGTGTGTGTGTTTCAAGGCTTTTAACATGCTATCAACCATTACAATACACATCATTATCAACTCTCTTTGGGAAGTCTTGATCATGTAGAACTCTTGAATAGGCTTGAGATAGAGCTCCATATGATATGGCTTCACAAATGTATCGTCAAAAGTAAGTTCCAACAAGAATGAAAAGAGAAGTACGGTGAAACACAAAGAAGTGAAAACATAGAAGAAATAATTTTTTGAGGTTTTGTTTGTATGTATAAAACAAAGTGAAAAAGAAAGAAACCCATGGTTACTAACCACTAATGACTCTACCAACATGCTAATCTCTTAGTGATAGTTGCCTCACATGTATCCTTGGTCATTACTAGTCCTTGGTTCAAAAGCTTTTCAAAGCATGACTCATATGTTAACTTATCACATCAAACTCAACAAAATAAGTGCAAGCTACACTTAAACCATCAAAACTAAATAAGAGTAAGCATGGAGTAAAGTAATGTTAGCTTGTTAGAGAGTTAGATGTTAGAGTGTTAGAATCTATCATCATAAGCCATCAATGGCTCTTGTAAAAGCAGGGCCAAGTAGAGGCTATTAGATTCATGTGGATTATCAAATAGGAAGTTAGACTAGTTAATGGTTAGTAGTTAGTTACTATGAGAGAAAAGATTAGCTAAACATCTAAAAGGAGCTAGAGAAGAAAATAAAGATAAGTTAAGAGAGCATCTTTCATAGATTGTCACCTTCTATTACAAGCACCCTTGCTTCCCAACACCACTCTCTCTCCTATTACAAGATCTATAAGAAATGAAAAATATAAAGGAGGAAAAAGAAGAACACTAACCTAAACTATCCTAAACTACAAAATGGAGATGAAACTACCCTAAAACATTGCATATCCCTGCTCTGAAAAATCCCAAGGGGTATTTATAGGTACCAGGGGAAAGGGGGCCGGGGTAAACCCTGGCCCAAAGTATAAGCGCAGCGGCGCCCGTACGATCGTGAAAACGCAGCTTTGGCCACGTTTCCACGATTCTTCTAGAGCCGCGTGTGTGGCGCTTTCTTCTGTGCGCTGTCCCTTCTTTCCCCAATCGGTTGCAGGTCCCAGTTTGTTGATTTGATGCCCTAGACTGACAAAATCTCCTCCCTAAGGTCAATGGCTACTTGGTAGGCTTTTAATCACCCATTAAATGGTGATTT
The DNA here is from genome assembly GCA_038442645.1 of Agave tequilana. NCBI lineage: Eukaryota > Viridiplantae > Streptophyta > Magnoliopsida > Asparagales > Asparagaceae > Agave > Agave tequilana. Next base: position 82,412 of record JAVJIF010006299.1, on the reverse strand, counting down.
AGGGTCTTCTTCTTCGTTGCACACCATGGACCTAGAATCATACAAGCAAACCATTATTAGCAGAATTTTATTTATGATAAATGTGCAGATGTGGTAAAAATTATGCAGTATTAGAGACTAATCACACCCTCACACTTATCTTTTTGCTCGTCGTGAGCAAAACAAAAATAAGAGAATTATTACACCACTTTCTCAAGTGATGCGATTGCACTGAGCATGTGCAACAAGCCTTTAAACCTCTAGGTTTTCTCTAGGGGAGGAGTGTTGTCTCCTGAAGGTTTTCAGCGGATTGCACCCACAAAATCCATAAAGAAAAAAATCAAATGTTAGTATTTTAAAAACGCATTCTTCTATTTTTGAAAGAGAGAAAAGTGTTGAAGTATTTTTACAGAAAATTTAAGCGATCTAAGGTCAAAGGTTAACCAGAAATTATTCTTCCTTATACTAAGTCGAAATGCAAAATCTTGTTATAAATTAAATGTAAGAATTTAAAATTAAATTGATTCTTTGATCTTTCATAAAACTCTTAGAAAATATGCACTTTGTGAATTGTGAAAGTTCTTGGGATATCGACTCTAACTTTCATGCCATTTATTTCTATCAATATATTATTTTTTCTTTTTCTTTCCTTAGTTTTTTTAGACTTTCTTATTTAGTCGGGTAGTGAGCCTTTAGTCGGTGACTCCCAAACTAGATGATCTTAGGGCACTGGATGAGAAAATATCTCTCGAACTAAAGGACTCGAGTAAACAAAGCCACAAAACTTAAGGGTATTATTTTATTTTTATCCACTTTTTTAGACGTGAATGATCATGTTTCCTAAGGCATAACTATCCAACTTCAATAAGTGATTTTTATTATCATTTTTTAATATTTAATATGGCATTTTTTTAATATTTAATATGGCATTTCTAGTCTTTTTATCAATCCCAAAAAATTATGTAAGTGTGAAGTGCATAAAACTAAGGCAAAAAATTCAAGATCAAATTATCTTTCCAATCTTACTTTCTTAACCTAAAATTTAAACAAGATCTATTATTTTGACTTGATTTAAGAATGCATAATTTTATGTCTTCCTAATTTCTAAGATAATCTTAATTTTCTTAAAAATAAATCAAAACTATCTCTCTTATTTCAAAAAAGTTTTGTAAAAGAGTTTCTATACAAAAGAAAATTTTAAAAATTTTCTAAAAAGAAGTGTAAAAGAAAGAAAAATGAAAACAATCTATGATAGTAAACCCTCCCCCACACTTATCTCATGCATTGTCCTCAATGCAATATGAATGTGTATATACATGAAACAAATGGGAAGGGAAGGAAAATTACTTCATGGTGGTGGTTCCAGTGGTGGTCTGATTGGGCCAAGCGTTGCTGCCCAATCAGGATAATGTGGATCTTGAAGGAACCCACCAATGACCTCTCTAATATGACCCAATAAAAGAATGATTAAGTAAATGGTCTTATTTAAAAGTTCATCCCCATCTAATTTTCAATTTTCAAGAATAATTAATGAGTCATTTTCTTCAACTGTCTTGTCCAACAATGAACTGTGATTTTGGAAGATGATTAATTTGGACTCCATGAAATAGGAACAAAAACCGATACCGACTCAAGAATTTGACTCAGGTCAAGTCGAGATTCAAAACGAGTCAAAATTGGTTAAAAAATGGGGTCCAAACCAAAGAATTGATGTTCACACACTTTCCCATCAATGAAGTGTGATCATAAGATATTGGTGATTCAATTTCACAGTGTACTAATATAGGATTCAATATTGGCTCTAGAATAGAGAAAAAAATCTGGTAAAGATACTGGAGTCACTTTAAATCAAAAAGTGAAATAGAATCACCAACATAAGGTTAAAGATCACTTTCAAGCTCAAGCTCAATTTTAGGAAAAGGATAACTTACCAAAATGTCAAGATGTTGATGTTGGTTATGTTCCTGTTGATATGATGAAATTGAAATTGGATTTCCAAAATGACATGATTCTTGGGTCCAATCAGTAGAGTTAGGGATATAAGGATCGGTCAAAGGTCGACAAGAAAGACTTTCCTCCCTCTCATTGATCAATTCGCTCATTAGTTAGTCTAACCTACTGATAGGCCGAGTAACAGAATTTGGAGTCAGAATCATGTCTTTCATACTTTTGGCAATTGGTTCTTCTTGAAAAGGTGAGTATGGAAGTTGATTTTAGAAATTGTGGTGAAATTGTTAGTCCATCAGATTTTGCGATTGCTGCTCGAACTCACGCAAGGGTTCCATACTCAAGTCTAGTATTGCTGGTTGTTCATTTTGAATCAGTGAGACTGGAAAAGATGAGTAGGACTCTTGAAAATTTGGCTGAGACGATGAGTCCAACATATTTTGAAACCGTTATAATTTTTCACAAAAGACTTCCAAACGCTCTTCTAACTCAGATTCTTCTTCAATTGGATGTTCTAGAAAAGGAATATATGGAGTTTGATTTGAAAAGGATTTATGAACTGAGCAAATTTTGAATTTATTGTTGGGACTTAAGCATGGTTTCTATACTCCTTTCCAAATTAGATTTTTCTTCAGTTGGTGGGACAGGAAAAGGAGGATATGAAGCAGAATCAGGGAATCAATATTATGAAACTTGTAGACAAGATAGTTAAAAATTTGACTCGGGGGAGGTGAATCCCCATTGACTCTATGAAGAGTTGAAATTATTTTGAAAATTATGGTCATAAGATTAGGGATATGGGTCATATTGAGTCGGATAATCCCAACTCGGCATATATTGTTGGTTCATATTATACATAGCCAGATTGGAGTTATCCAAGTCAAATGAGGTCAGGGTGAAATATGGATTCATATTAGGATTGAAAAAATTATTGTTGTTAAAATCCATTTCACAATTTACAAGAAAGAAAAACAAACAAACAAACAAATAAAGAAAAAGAAAATAAGCCTATGCTAAGGTTGACTTAGACCTAGACGACTCCTAACTGATTAGACTGTCCACGGGGGTACATTATTGGAATCTGACCACAAGTTAATCGGTCAGGTAGGGGTAAAATCAGTGGGAGGTGTCCGTGCTGGAGCAACGGGCCTAATTATGCCAAATCACTATTCTTCGAGGTTTCGCCTCTCAATCCTCAACCTTCGGCACCGATTTGACAAGAGTTAACTTCTAACAACTTTTCCTTTAGGTCAATCTCCTAAATGAGTCAAGATGTCCCTAGGGGCCAACGTCTGGCAAATTTTATTTAGGCTTGGGTTGTGTGAGTTGGGAAGTGAATTTTGGGCTAAGAGAGGGTAATGACTTCCCTACCTTATGCTGTATTGAATTTTGCCCTTAAGTTCAATTTGTGTAAGTGTGCAATATAGATAAGAATGAACACACAAGAGAGTAAATCACCCACGTGTTTGTCCTAACTATATGCTATGCAATATGTACACCTTCGTCAAGATCACAACAACACAAGAACAAAATACAATATACTGGAATGAAAATTGACACGTGCCTAGATGCAATTTATAAACCGGTTTAAAGCATCCAATTTCTGTATTTTAGTTCTTAATTATTACAGTACACAGGTATATAACAAAATTTAGCAGCAGAGTATAAGAATATACAAGAATTTACCCAACCACACAAAAGCGAGTGTGGACTACTGCAATGCTAAAGAATTTGACCTGTACACCAAAAATCAAAGAAGAAAAGTTAACAAAAATGTGAAATCAAACCGTTCCCATCCCCGACAACGGCGCCAAAATTTGTTCGGGCGATAACTGCGCACAAAACGTGTATGTTTTGAAACCAAGATTAAAAGTGTGTGCGCTTTGGCTTCCTCGATACTTCCGTTATAGCATAAAGGCTGCAACGAGTCGAATCCATAAGGACGAGAGGCGATAGAAGCTTACATGATATGTTCACGTGTATGTTAACAGTTCTTCAATGTTTGAAAGAATGAAAAGAAAAGAAAACAAAGAATGAAAAGAGAAGTACGGTGAAACACAAAGAAGTGGGAAATATAGAAGAAATAGTTTTTTGTAGTTTTGTTTGTATGTCTAAAACAAAGTGAAAAAGAAAGAAAACTCATGGCTGCTAACTATTAATGACTCCACCAACATGCTAACCTCTTGATGATAGTTGCCTCACATGTATCCTTGGCCATCACTAGTCCTTGGTTCAAAAGCTTTTCAAAGCATGACTCATATGTTAACTCATCACTTCCCAACTCAACAAAACAAGTGCAAGCTACACTTAAACTATTAAAACTAAACAAGAGTAAGTATGCAGTAAAATAATGTTAGCTTGTTAGAGAGTTAGATGTTAGAGTGTTAGAATCCATCATAATGAGCCATTAATGACTCTTGCAAGAACAAGACCAAGTAGAGGCTATTAGATTAATGTGGATTATCAAATAAGAAGTTAAACTAGTTAGTGGTTAGTAGTTAGTTGCCTGAGAGAAAAGATTAGCTAAACATGTAAAAAAAGTTAAAGAAGAAAACAAAGATAAGTTAAGAGAGCATCTTTCATAGATTGTCACCTTTTATTACTAGCACTCTTGCTTCCCAACCATGTACCACTCTCTCTCCTATTACAAGATCTATAAGAAATGAAAAATACAAAAGAGAAAGAAGAAGAACACTAACCTAAACTATCCTAAACTACAAAATAGAGATGAAACTACCCTAAAACATTGCATAACCCTGCTCTAAAAAAACCCAAGGGGTATTTATAGGCACCAGGGGAAGGGGGGCGAGGGGGCCAACCCTGAGCCACGTTTCTGCGATTCTTCTAGAGCCGCGCGGGCGGTGCTTTCTTCCGCGCACTATCCCGTCTGTTCCCTGTCAGTTACAGGTCCCGATTTGTTGATTTGATACCCTGGGCTGATAAAATCTCCTCCCTAAGGTTAACGGCTACTTGATAGGCCTTTAATCACCCATTAAATGATGATTTAGGGCCTTCTTCTCATTGCACACCATGGACCTAGAACCACACAAGCAAACCATTATTTTCAGAATTTATATATGACAAATGTGCAGATGTGATAAAATTATGCAGTACTAGAGACTAATCAATGATACAAATGGAGAAGTTCAAGATGGTGAAGTGGAGCCAACATAACCACTTCCAAAGGATTAGAGATATGCTACAAGTCATCCCAAGACCTCATTGTTGATGTATCCAAAGGGGTAACTACTCACTCTAAACTCTATGATATTTGTGGCCATTTTGCATTCATTTACCATATTTAGCCCAAAAATATCCTCGAAGCTGAGGACGACTCATATTGGGTGATTTCCATGCAGGAAAAGCTCAATCAATTTGAGCGCAACCAAGTTTAACATCTTGTTCCTAGACCCATGATAGACCGACTATTGGTACTAAATGGATTTTTAGGAATAAGTTGGATGAGTCAGAAAATATTATTAGGAACAAAGCTAGGTTAGTGGCCCAAGGCTACACCTAAATTGAAGGAATTGATTTTGAGAAAATCTTTACACCTGTAGCACGGCTTGAGGCCATACAGATGACACTTGCTTTTACTTCTTTTAAAGATTTTGAGTTTTTTCAAATGGATGTTAAAAGTGCATTTTTTAATGAATTTATTGAAGATGAGGTGTATGTTGAACAACCCCCTGGGTTAGTTGATCTTACATATCCGGATTTTATTTTTAAAGCTGGAAAGGCTTTGTATGGTTTAAAACAAGCTCCAAGAGCTCAGTATGAAAGATTGAGTACTTTTCTTATTTTAAATGATTTTATCAAAGGCAAACTTAATACTATCTTATTTACAAAGAATGTAGATAATGATTTCTTAGTAGAGCAAATATATGTTGATGATATCATTTTTGGATCTACAAATGAAAATCTTTGTAAGAAATTTGAATCAGCATAAAGAAAGAATTTGAAATGAGTATGATGGGGGAACTCAACTATTTCTTTAGAGTCAAAATCAAGTAAAGAGGTGATGGGATCTTCATCAATCAAGTTAAGTACACAAGAGAACTTTCAAGAAATTTGGGCTCGAAGATGCAAAGATATGCAAGACTCCCTTGGCTACAACAACAAAGCTTGATAAAGATGAACAAGATAAAAATATTGACATTAAACTCTATCATAGCATGATTGGCAGTTTGCTTTATTTGATGGCTAGTAGGCTCAATTATGTTTAGTGTATGTCTATGTGTTAGATTTCAATCTTTTCCTAAAGAGTCTCACTTAATTGCCGTAAAATGCATTATTAGATACCTGAAGGGCACTATTGGAATAAGCTTATGGTATACAAAGAATGGACAATTCTCAATGACAAGTTTTTTGGATGCCGGCTATACCGGTTGTAGAGTGGATAGGAAGAGCATTAGTGAAACTTGTCAATTTTTATGAAATTGCCTTGTTTCATGGTCTCCAAGAAACAAAATTCTGCATCCCTCTCAATCACCGAGGCGGAGTATGTGGAGGCCAGGGCTTGTTGTGCACATACCCTTTGGATGAAACATACTCTCATTGATTATGATTTGCTTTGACCATATTAAAATATTTTGTGATAATACTAATACCATTCATATGATCAAGAATGCAAATCAACATAGCAAGACCAAATACATAGAGATTGGATATCACTTTCTTAGAGATCATTATGAGAAAGGAGATATTGAAATTGATTGTGATTCTACCGATTTTCAATTAGCCGATATTTTTACTCAACCACTTGATTTTATTAAATTTTTATTTATTTGTGGTGAATTAAATATTTACATTATGGATTCATGAAATTTTCAATGAATATTCATATTTGCTTTTCTTAGAATACATGAACTTCTATTTTTTTTAAATTGGTATATTTTCTTTACCTTTGTGTTCATTGGTATCTACTAGTTTTTAGTTGGTATCTACTAGTTTTTAGTCCCTTTTTAATTTATGAGAAAAAAGACGAGAAGAATTTATGAGTTATTTCAACTTCATTTATCTCAAATTGATATATCTTGTTTTGTAAATTGGTATCTATACATTGATATGCCTATATTATTTAAATTGATATCATACTTATGTTTTATATTGGTATTGTTTGGTGATTTATGATTTCTATTATCTCTATTCATGTTTGTATGCCTTGTTGCATACCCATTTTGGTGGTTGGAGGAATAGATGGAGGATGGAATGTTTTTGCATCTCTCTTCAACTTTTACATCTGTATCTATATGTTTTGATAACTTGCTTTGATATTGTCACATTCTTTAGTCATAAATGATTGAACTTGATAGATAAGCATAACTTTTGGGGGAGTTTTACTGAAGCTCTTCATACTATTTTTTTAAAAATAATTCATATGTTTTGTCATCATCTAAAAGGGGAAGATTGTTGGCCCAAGGTTGCAATCACCAATTTTCTTGTTTTGATGATAACAAAACATATATAGTTATTTAGTACTAATCATGTTCAAGTTTCTTAGTATTCTTCAGGTTTCAAGAAGATTAAAATTGCTTCTTCCTCAAAAAGAAGGTATTGAAGTCTCATGCTCACTCAAGAATAAGATTCAAGCTAAAACAATCAAGACTCACCCTTGGAGAAGCCCACTATAAGATGACTTGAAAACAAGTACCTATGTAAGAAAATAGTATGTTAACGTACAGTGTGTAGAATTGATGCTTAAGAAGTCCACACACACACAAATTTCAAGTTTTCCAAAATACGAGTTTTAATATCTAGTTTTTCTCATTTTGGTATTTTACAAAGGATCAATATTTAATACATGTCCAATGTTTTTCTAAGATTTCATATCCTATTTCTAACATGTATCCTGAAGCCTATGTATTACCAAATAATTTTTATAACTCGTATAAAACCTTTTAAAATTAGTTTATATTCAATTTTTACCCAAAAATAGCTTTTCAGGCTTGGTCGGTTGATCGGGCGGTCAACCAGACCACAAGGCCATTTTGACCTCTACCTGTGCACGCTGTGCACGTTTGTCGGGCGACTAGGCGGTCCACTGGTAAATCTAGCGGTCGACCGGGTGGTTGATTGGATGGTACTATCCTGGTCTCTGTTGAGACCGGTTGCTGACCAACCCCAACGGTAAGTTCAAAATATTAAACTACGAGTCGACTGGGAGGTTGACCGATATTTGGACACTGTTACAGTAACGGCTAGTTTTTAAAAATTTGTTTCTTTGACTTTTTTCCAACGGGCATTTTAACTCTTTTTGGAGGTAATATCTCTCTTAATGACCTGATAGATTATTCTAACTGTGTTTTATCATTTGCCTATATATAGGGTTCATTTGTAGAAGATTAAACATAACAAGATAATTAGTTTTGGAAAATATTTGACTAAACAAGTTATTCAAGTGAAAAGTTTTCACGTTTTTCTTGCATCAAGTACTCTCATTTCAAAATCATTTTCTATAAGTTTTCAGCTCTTGGATCGAATCATTTCAACTGATTTTCTCTTTCACAAGCTTCTTGAACTTCATCTCACATCAAATACTATAAGAAGTTGTAAAAGGATTGTTTGTAATCTTTGTGGTCACCAAGACCTTGTTAAACTCATTGGCTAAGTGCTACCTCTTGTGTAGAGGATTGAGAGTTGGAGTTATGTACTCCAGACTTAAGTAGACCTTATAGTTCCTTTATGGAGGCTTGATTAGTCTCTAAAACTGCATATTTCATATCACATCTTCACATTTATTTAATATTAAATTCTACTAATAATACCTCTCATATATATTTCTAGGTCTATGGCATAAAATGAAGAAGAAGACCCAAAATCACCATTTAATTAGTAATTAAAAGTCTCTAAAGATAGCTATTGACCTAGGAGGGTGATTCTGTAAAACCAGGAGCCCAAAATCAGAAACCATGAGCTGCAGTCGATAGGGGACCGATGCGATAACGCGCAGCAGGCGGCGCTGCACGCGCCGTGCTAGTACAGCCGCGGAAACGCGACGACTTTGGGCCAGGGTTTGTCCCCCTGGCCCCCTTTCCCGTGGTGCCTATAAATACCCCCTTTGGGGGTTCTTCAGAAAGATATATAGAGAGTAGTGTAGTTTTCTTTCTATGTTGTAGTTTAGAGTAGTTTAGGTTAGTTCTTCTTCTTCCTCTTTGTATTTTCCATTTTTTGTAGATTTTCTAATAGGAGAGAGAGTGGTACATGATTGGAAAGTAAGAGTGCTTGTAATAGAAGGTGACAAGTTATGAAAGGTTCTCTCTTTACCTCTCTTTGTTTTCTTCTCTCTAACTCCTTTTACATGTTTAACTAATTTTCTCTCATGGCAACTAACTACTAACGACTAACTTGCTAACTTTTTACTTGATAATTCACATAAATCCAATAGCCTCTATTTGGCCTTACTCTTACAAGAGTCATTGATGGCTCATGATGATGGATTTTAACACTCTAACATCCTAACTCTCTAACAAGCTAACATTACATTACTCTATGCTTACTCTTGTTTAGTTTTGATGGTTTAAGTGTAGCTTGCACTTATTGTGTTGAGTTTGGATGTGAAAGTTATCGCATGGATCATAATTTGAAACGCTCTTGAACCAAGGACTAGTGATGGCTAAGGATACATGTGAGATAATTATCACTAAGAGGTTAACATGGTTATTGGAGCCATTAATAGTTAGTAGCCATGGGTTTTCTTTCTTTTTCACGTTGTTTTAGAAATACTATCGAAAACCACAAATATATTCTATGTTTCCCACTTCTTTGTGTTTTACTGTACTTCTCTTTTCATTCTTTATTTTCTTTTCTATTCATTCTTTCAAACATTGAAGAATTTTTAACATACACGTAAACATACCATGTAAGATTCTATCGCCTCCCGTCCTTGTGGATTCGACTCATTTTAGCCTCTATACTATAACAGAAGTATCGAGGAAGCCAAAGCACACACACTTTAACTCTTGATTTCAAAATATACACTTTTTGTCTGCGATTTTCCCCTAATCAAATTTTGGCACCATTGCCGGGGATGGAAACGGCTTGATCTCACAATTTTACTTTTCTTCTATGTTTTTGGTGTGCAGGTCAAAATTTTAGCATTGCAGAAAGTCCACACTTGCTTTTGTGTGGTTGGATAAATTCTTGTATATTATTATATTCTGCTGTTATTCTTTGTTTACATTATCTGTGCACTCGTAATAATTTTAAGAACTAAAATATGGTAATTAGATATTTTAAAACTGTTTAGACATTTGCACCTAAGCACGTGTCAATTTCAATTCCAATATACTGTATTTTTTTCTTGTGTTGATGTGATCTTGAAGGAGGTTTACATATTGCATTGCATATAGTTCGGACAAACACGTGGGTGATTTACTCTTTTTGTGTGTTCATTCTTATCTATATTGCATACTTGTACGGATTAAATTTAAGGGCAAAACCCATGACAACATAAGGTGGGGAAGTCATTATCCTCCCTTGACACAAAAATCACCTCTCCACTCACACAATCCAAGCCTAAATAAAACTTCCTAGACTTTAGCCCCTAGGAACATCTCGGACTCATTTAGGAGATTGACCTAAGAGGGAAGATTTTAGAGTTTGACTCTTAACAAATCAGTGTCTAAGGTTGGGGATTGAGAGGCGAAACCTCGAAGAACAGTAGTTTGGCATAATTAGGCCTGTTGCTCCGGCACGGATACCTCTCACTGATCTTGCCCCTACCTGGCCGATTAACTCATGGTCAGATTTCGACAATGTAACCCCCGTAGACAGTTTAACCAGTTCGGAGTCGTCTAAGTCAACCCTAACATAGGCTTGTTTCCTTTTTCTTTTTCTTTATTTATTTGTTTGTTTATTTGTTTTCTTTTTTGTATATTGTGAAATGGATTTTAACAATAATAATTCTTTCAATCATAATATGAATCTATATTTCACCCTGACCTCATTTGACTCGGATAACTCTAACCTGGCTATGTACAATATGAACCAACCATATATGCCGGATTGGGATTTTTCGACTCAATATGACCCATATCCCCAATCCCATGACTATAATTTTCAAAATAATTTTCACTCTTCATAGAGTTCATAGGGATTCACCTCCCCCGAGTCAAATTTTCAACCACATTGTCCATAATTTTCACAATATTCATTCCTCGATTCTGCTTCATATCCTCCTTTTTCTAAACCACCAATTGAAGAAAAAATCTTCGTTGCAAAGGACTTTGGAAGAAGCAATAGAGGCCCAAAAATAATTCGAAAACATGATGGCCTCATCCGGTCCACAAAATTTTCAAAATTCATATAGTTCTTTTCCTGAACCAATCAAAGAAAAATCATTGTGGGAAAAAACTATGAAATTCGTGCAAGAGACCGAGCGAATAATACAAAATATGAATAAGTTCTCATGTCCATCAGACGTTTATATGACTCAAGAATCATGTCATCCTGCTTCAATTTCATCATACCAACCTGAACTTGACCAACATCAATCTCTTGATAGTTTGGCAAGTTATCCATTTCCTGAAATTGAATTTGAAGATGAATGTGAATGCGAGCTTCAATTTAGCGATTCGAGTCCAATCCTTCAAATTAATATCGACTCCTGCACTATTGCCTGAACTATAACATTCTTAAGCCAGTTTTGATTCCCATAATTCCTGAACTTGATTCGATCGTTTCACCCATTCACATTCCTTCCGTGGATGAAAATCAATATTCAATTTCATTATATCCATTTGAACTTGCCCAAAATTTTGAGAACCATCTTGACATTTTAGCAAGTTATCCTTTTCCCGAAATTGAACTTGAGCTTGAAAGTGATCCTGAACCTCAAGTTGGTAATTACATTTCACTTTTTGATTCAATAACGACTCCAATATCTTTACCAGATTTTTTTCTCTATTCTGGAGTCAACATTGAATCCTGTACTAGTACATCGTGAAACAGAATCACCAATATCTTATGTCACACTTCATTGATGGGGAAAGTGTATGTACATCAATTTTTTTTATTGGATTCCATTTTTAAACTAATTTCGACTCTCACCTTTAAATCTCGACTTAATATGAGTCAAATTCTCGAGTCGGTATCAATTTTTATTCCTATTCCATTTGAGTCCAAATCAATCATCTCTCAAAATCACACTTCATTGTTGAATAAGAATGTTGAAGAAAATGACTCAGTAATTATTTTTAAAAATTAGAAATTAGATGGGGATAATTTTTAAATAAGACCATTCACTAAATCATTCTTTTACTAGGTTGTATTAGAGTGGTCACTGGTGGGTTTCTGTAAGATTCATGATACCTTGATTGGGTAGCAACGCTTGGTCCAGTCAGACTACCACCGCAGCCACCACCATTAGGTAATTTTCTTTCCCTCTCCATTTGTTTCATGTATATACACATTCACGATGCATTGAGGACAATGCATGAGATAAGTATGGGGGAGGGTTCACTAACGTAGGTTAGTTTTAAATTTTCTTTCTTTTACACTTCTTTTTAGGAACTTTTTAAAATTTTCTTTTATATAGAAACTCTTTTCTTTTCTTTTTACAAAACATTTTAAATTAAGAGAAATAGTTTTTATTTATTTTAAGAAAATTAAGATTATCTTAGGAATTAGGAAGACCTAAAATTATGAAATTTTAAATCGAGTCAAAGTAATAGATCTTATTTAAATTTTAAGATAAGAAAGTAAGATTAGAAAGATAATTTGATCTTAATTTTTTTTGTCTTAGATTTATGCACTTCACACTTACACAATTTTTTGTGATTGAAACAAAGACTGAAAATGTCATAAAAAATATATATATAAAAATAAAATGATGATAATAAAAATCACTTATTAAAGTTGGGTAATTATGCCTCAGGAAGCATTATTATTCATGCCTAAAATGGTGGACAAAAAAAAAATAATCTCCTTTAGTTTGTGGCCTTATTTACTCGAGTCCTTAAGTCCGAGGGATATTTCTCATCTGGTGCCCTAAAACTATCTGGTTTGGGAGTCACCAGCTAAAAGCTCACTACCCGTGTAAGTTAGAAAGCCTAAGAAAACTAAGAAAAGAAAAAAAAGAAAAAAGAAAAAATTAAATAAATGGCATGAAAGTTAGAGTCGATATCCTAAAATTCTTCACTATTCACAAAGTGCATATTTTTCTAAGAGTTTTATGAAAGATCAAAGAATCAATTCAATTTTAAATTATTACATTTAATTTATAACAAGATTTTACATTTTGACTTAGTTTAAGGAAGAATAATTTCTAGTTAACTGACTGAGTTTTCCTGCACACAAAATATAATATTTTAGTTTTAAGAATAGGATGTGCAAGTTCTCAATTCTAATCCGCGGTAGCAAGGCTATGCGGGTCGTGATCCTCAGGGAGGGACTGCGACGGAAGCGTTAAGCAAGTTATCTCTAAAGTTTTTATTTTTATTAGTTAAGTTAGAAAGGAAGTGGTATTTACAATGGGTCGGCAAATAAAGAATTGGGAGAAGTTGTGATTTAATCTACAAAAAAGAAAAGAAAAGAAAAGAAAAGAAAAGAATACTTACTTGAGTTTGGTTGAAGAAAAAAAACGTGAAAACCTTACATGTTCTACCTTGCTTAGGAGGCGTTCCACGCATAGATCATAAACTCGAACTCAATCCCTGTGCACATTATATCGTCAAGCATATCAAGAACGAAGTGATGCGTAACTTGGAGGAGAACGTCTTCATGAACTATCGCTGGTTCTCACATAGCTTAGTTATACTTGCTTTTGGAATCCACTTGCATGTTCATCAACAATCACAAGAGATCACAGAGAAAAGAAAGGAAAACAAAAAGAAAAATAAAATATCAGAACAATGAACAAAAGAAAAATAATTACCTTTATTGCTGAATACAAATGCAGAGAAGAGGAAGGGTATATCGGTGTCACGCTCAATATAAGCCTCTCTCTCTCTTGAAAATAAAAAGAAAAGAAAATCTAACCTAGAAACTAAAAACCCTAGCTTTTGGCCCTTGGCCCGCCTCTGGACGCTGGACGTTGCACTGCAGGGGGTATTTATAGGTGCAGAAGGCCGAAGAGTCCGGATGAAGTAGCCCACGAAATCTGGTATCCAGATGAGATCAAAGTGCCGCGGAATCTTGGATTTTGCCGCGGATTTGCGGCATTTTTGTGGAATCTGGCCACGCGCTTTGGCGCGTGGCCTCACCTGGTCCGTCCATCTGGGCGCTTGCTTCTGTAAGTATGATCCTGGCTCTCCATATTGGGATTTCGAGATAACTTAGAAATCAAGTTACCTTGATCTCAATTATCCCAAATCTTTTATCCACGAATTTCCTTCTTATCTTTGGCTTTTATGCTCATCCTGCAAGAGTTTAGGGTTGGGTAGAATTCTATCCTTCCCTCATCTTTAATAATTGCAACTTTAGCCCTTGTATATTTGCACTTTGACAATTGATATTTGCACTTTTACACCTGGGCTTCAACTGTGGGCTTTTGGGCTTCATTAAGCTTTATTTATTATAAAAATAAGAATTCGAGGCCTGCACACAATAAATTACAAATTATTAATAAATGTGCAGAATTAAATGAATAAATATGAAAATGTGATGGTAAATATGATGATAAAAATGCACTTTTCACTACCAATCACACCCCCACACTTATCTTTTTGCTCGTCCTCGAGTAAAAACAAAGAAAAAGAAAAAGAAATGAAAAGTTAATCTAACCTAACTCACTTTCGTAGGAATCACGATTGCACTTAGCACGTGCAACAAGCCGTTAAACCTCTAGGTTACCCTAGAGGACGAGTGTTGTCTCGTGAGGGTTTTCAGCGGATTGCACCCACAAAATCCATAAAAAGGAAAATATTTGAATTATTATTTAAGAGACTAAGTAGTCTATAAGTTTTAGGATCCTCATTTTTATTCATTCTTTAAACTTAGTCTTAATAAAGTTAATTGTTTTCCATTTTAGGTAAGAATTAAAATTGAATTTCTAATATAGTCTTTTTCATTACCAAAAATCATATGCATCCTTATGTTTTTACTAGGAATTCCTTAACTTGGACTCTCATGCCTCTTTATATATATATATATATATATATATTTTCTTCTTTTTTTTATTATTATTTTTTTTTAATATGTATAACGCATCTAATTTTCTTTCGTGTAAGCATCAAGGCTTCTTGAGGCCCTCATACCTAACTAATTGATTATTAGATGTGTTAATACATATATTATATTTCTTAGTCTTCTTAGGCTTTCTAATCCACCCATGTAACAAACTTAAAGTCGATGACTCCCAAACCGGTTGGCTTTAGGGCACCAGGTGAGAAAACACCCCGCGGACTCAAATTCGAGTGAACTAGGCCCCAAAACTAAGGACTTTATTTTATTTACTCACCTTTAGGCATGAATACTTATGCTTCTTGAGGCACATGTATCAGCTTAATTGGTGATTTTTTTTTTATGAGGCACAAGGTCTTTGTCTTAGAATCCTAGATATGCATTTGGTATGCACATTTCATTAAGGTAAAAATTAAGACTAATTATTTATTCAATTTCTCCTCCTATACCTAAAATTTAAACAATTTATTTATTTTGACCAAGTTTTTAGAAATCCTAATCATGATTTTCCTAATCCTTAAAACTAACTTAGGTTTCTTTCAAAAAATAAGTCAAAATACTGTCCTTTTTATAACATTTTTTTTTAAATTTTTTTTTCAGATTTATTTTTTTTTTTTTTAGCAAATTTTGTTAGTATCTACTTATGTTAGTATGTTAGTAAAGCCCACCCCCACACTTATCTCATGCATTGTCCTCAATGTATGAATGAATGCATATATGCATGAAACAGAACAAGGGAAGGCGGAAGTTATCTTAGGGTGGTGGTTCCGGAGGTGGTCTAATTGGTCCACGAAATGCGGCCCAATCTAGATAATGTAGTAGTTGGTGAAACCCACCAGAAATTTTTCGTCTATAACCCACTAAAATATATGTATAATCATTTGTTAAAATTTTCACCCCATCAAATTTCCATAATTCATAATTAGTTTCAGAGTCAATTGTGTCAACCTCCTCGTCCCAAAATGGAGTATAAAAAGATGGAATTATTGACTTGGATATTATAGGTGCGGGAACGAATACCGACTCAGGGAAGAAGCTCAAATCAAGTAAGGGCTCAGGAGTCGGGCTAAGTTCAGGAAGTGGGTCCAAATCAATAAGTTTAAGCTTAAATCCACAATCATCTTCCCACAATGGCATGTGACTCAATGTTGGTGATTCAAGTTCAGGAATGGTAGGAGTGGGAATCAAAACTGACTCTAAAAGATTACCTAAGTCGGGTAACAAAACAGGAGTCAATAATGATTCGGGAATTTGAACTTGATCACAGATTTGAGAATCTAGGTCACATATCTCATTGGGTTCAATGTTATAAAAATCAGAACTTGCCAATTTATCCATGGGACTTTCAAAATTGCACAATTGGTCAAGTTCAATATGATCATCAATTATAGGTGACTCAATATCATGATGAATTGGAACAGGATCCAATGTTGACTCGGGAAAAGTGAAATCAGGTGGAGACACTGGAGTCATTATTGAATCAGGAAGTAAAATTGAATCATCAAGTGGGAGATCATGATCATATTCATGTTCAAGTTCTATTTCAGGAAAGGAACAACTTGCCAAATTATCAACAATTGGAGTTTCAGCAAGTTCAAATGATGGCACTGAAGTAGAATCTTGTTGTCCAAAGCAACTTGGTTCGTCGGCTCTACGAGAGTGGTCAATGATATCAGAAATGGCCGAACGGTGAGAACATAAAGATTGAACCATCATATCTATATCACGATCACGGGCTAATCTAGCCTGAGTCATGGCTGCAAGCATCCCTTCATAGTTGATAGGTGCATCGTGTTGTGATTGGACTTGAAAGGGTGAAGTGTAATCGTGATGAAATTGTGAGTCGGTGTACTCACGCATAATCATTTCTCCGATTGATGGTAATTGTTGCTTGGACTCATGCATACTTATCATTTTCCCGATAGATGGTAGTCTATTCTGACTGGGTGGATCTAAGTATGAGTCATTGAAAGAATGTGGACTGGGTGGAGACTGAGGACAAGTCGGTTGAAAATTGGACTCGGGGGACTCGAAACCCCATGAATTCTGTGACGAGTTGAAAGTATGAAAATCATGGTCATAAGATGGGGGGTATGGGTTATAATTATTCGGATAAGACCATTCCGGCACACTAGATTGGTCAAAGTTATGATATGCCGGGTTGGTAATATCCGAAAAATAGTTAGGTGTGTAATATGGATTAAAGTTGGAAAAATTATTATTATATGCCATATCACACAAACACAAACAAACAAACAAATAAACAAACAAAAAGAAAAAAAAAATCTATCCTAATGTAAAGTCACCTAGAGGGGGGGTGAATAGGTGACAATGCTAATCAAAGGGCAAATAAAAATTTAAAGCTACAACAATTACAAACAAGAATCACAAGATGAATGCAAGCAAGTAAGTATGACAATGAATATGATGAGCAAGTAATAAGTGCAATCAAAGTAGAGTAAGAATTGCAAGAATGTAAACCAATCGCAAACACAAGGATATGTTATCGAGGTTCGAGCACCCAGCTCTACTCCCCGCCTTCCCCAGAAGGATTCCGACCACTTCCACTATCACAAAGATCTCAAATACAATGGAGTACCCAACTCCTACAATCTCAAGAACAAGTAATTTCCTTGGTAGTCAAAAGACCACAAACTCTCTCTTTCAAAAATCTCTTCCCTTACAAAGGTCCTTAGAGAATAATGAGTAGAATTGAAGCTCTTGTTGTAAGTGAAGAAAGAAAATTAAATCAGAGAGTATTTGAAAACCCTTCAGAAAATCAGTGAGAAATTCAGCACAAAAACCAAGAAACAAGTCTCTTTGAAAGCCTTAAACTTTTGAATTTTCTAGCAAAAATTGTTGTAACAAATCTCTCCCCAAACACCCCTATTTATAGGAGAGGGCTAGGGTTTAAGGATAAAACATAATTACTGATGTTTAGGAGGTAATTAGATCAAGATATATCCTTAAACGAATTTTTAAACACAAAAGACAAAAATAAACAGCTCACTTAAAATCTGCCCGTTACTGTTCAACGGCTAGCTCGGTCGACCGGTGCGGTCGACCGCTAGTTAAAAAATTTGACCGTTACAAGCATTCGGTCGACCGACCCGGTCGACTGAGAAAACCTGTGAGCAAAAATATTATCTCGGTCGACCGCCCCGGTCGACCGGCAGACATGCACACTGATACGTGCCTCTGCCAGAACTGCGGTCGACTGGTCCGGTCGACCGGACCAGACTGACACAGACTCGGTCGACTGTCCCGGTCGACCGGATCAGGTCAAAAATCAATTTTAAGAAAGAAAACAAAGAGGATTTTGATTTTAACAAAAATACTTTTGAACAGGGAATAGTATAAAATATAAAGATGTATTTGTAGGCAAAAACTTGTATGCAAAATATTTTTGTATAATTTAAAAGAAATTATTTGGAATGAGCATGTGCGCAAAAACGTGTGTGATAGAGTTTCAAACCTATCCACTATTCTTTAACATACTATAAACTGAAAAAAAATTACATGAAGACTTCTTGAGCTATCTTCAAGTCTTTGAGCCATCCAATGCCTTGCTAGTGCCTTCTCTTCTATGATCCTTCCTTGATGTGCAATTTGCCTTCCTCGCTTGGTGGAACTTAGAAGTTCTTGCAATAGCTAAGCAAATGGTCTCTAAACATGGTACAAACCTGAAACGTATCTTAACAAACTTATTAGTACCAAATAGCTCTAATTTGGTTTGTCATCATCAAAACACAAAACAATTGGAGAGTGTAACCTCTTGGGCCAACAATCTCCCCCTTTTTGATGATGACAAAACAAATAGGCTATTAACAAAAATATAGGGAGGAGAAAACTCCCCTCAAATTATGCTATACATAAAACACAAGAATATCTTCTATATACCAATAATTGAAATGATGCATCAAACAATGAAACTAATATAAAACACAAAAATTGCTCTTGATACCAAAAATACCAAAACAACTAAAACACTAGAATACATGAATTCAAAAACTCATACATAAACATAAAACTCATAAAACAAATCTTTAAAATTAAAGCATATAAATTCATATGGAACCAAGACCAAATGAACTTATTTTTGTCATGTAAACTTATTCTCCCCCTTTTTGTCATACATCAAAAAGGGTTATGAAAAACATGTCTATTCAATAATACAAACATTAAGTTCTCCACAAATAAACGAAAATCTAGCAAAATCAAGAGGTTTAGTGAAAATATCGGCTAGTTGTAAATCTGTGGAAACATAATCAATATCTATATCACCTTTCTCAAAATGATCTCTAAGAAAGTGATATCTAATCTCAATGTGCTTGGTCTTACTATGTTGATTTACATTTTTGGTCATGTGTATAGTACTAGTATTATCACAAAATATTTTTATATGATCAAAGTGCAAATCAAAATCAAGGAGAGTATGTTTCATCCAAAGGACTTGTGCACAACAAGCCCCCGCGGCAACATACTCCGCCTCGGCGGTTGAAAGAGCTACGGAATTTTGTTTCCTAGAGGACCATGAAACAAGACAATTACCAAGAAATTGACATGTCCCACTAGTACTCTTTCTATCTACTCTACAACCCGCATAGTCGGCATCCGAATAGCTAGTCATTGAAAAATCTCTAGTTTTCGGATACCAAAGACCCATTCCAATAGTGCCCTTAATATAACGAATAATGCGTTTTACCGCAATAAGATGAGACTCTTTAGGACACGATTGAAATCTAGCACAAAGACACACACTAAACATGATATCCGGCCTACTTGCCGTCAAATATAAAAGACTTCCTATCATGCTTCTATATAATTTAATATCAACATTTTTACCTTGTTCGTCCGTATCAAGCTTGGTAGTAGTTGCCATTGGAGTGTTGCAAGCCTTTGATCCTTCAAGCCCAAACTTCTTTACTAGCTCCTTTGCGTACTTGGCTTGGTTAATGAAGGTTCCGTCTTGCAATTGCTTGATTTGGAGTCCAAGGAAGAAATTTAGCTCACCCATTGAAGACATTTCAAATTCAAGTTGCATGACTTTCTCAAAATCCTTACATAAAAGCTCATTAGTAGATCCAAAAATTATATCATCAACATAAATTTGCACAATTAAAATATCATTATCAACATGCTTAGTAAAAAGAGTTGTGTCTACTTTGCCTTTAATAAAATCATTTGAAATGAGAAAACTAGAAAGCCTTTCATACCAAGCTCTTGGAGCTTGTTTCAATCCATACAAAGCTTTATCAAGTTTAAAAACAAAATCGGGATGAACATGATCAACAAAACTGGGAGGTTGAGAAACATAAACTTCTTCATTAATAAAACCATTTAAAAATGCACTTTTTACATCCATTTGAAAAAGTTTAAAATTTTTAAAACATGCAAAAGCTAGTGTCATCCGTATGGCTTCAAGCCGTGCTACGGGTGCAAAGGTCTCCTCAAAGTCAATTCCCTCAACTTGAGTGTAACCTTGGGCCACTAACCTAGCTTTATTCCTAATGACATTTCCGGACTCATCCATCTTGTTTCTAAAGATCCACTTAGTACCAATTATTGGTCTATCGTGGGGCTTAGGAACAAGGTGCCAAACTTGGTTGCGCTCAAATTGATTGAGTTCCTCTTGCATGGCAAGCAACCAATATGGGTCCGTCTCGGCTTCGAGAATGTCTTTTGGTTCAAAATGAGAAATGAAAGCAAAGTTACCACATAGGTCATGGAGTTTGGAGCGCATAGTGACTCCTTTAGATGCATCACCCAAGATGAGCTCCTTAGGATGATTTGTAGCGTATCTCCAAGCTTTGGGAAGCGGTTGAGTGCTTTCCTCCTTATCCTCTTGAACTTCACCAATAGGATCTAGCTTTTCTTCTTGAGCGGGTGAGTCCTTCAAGGATAGTCTCTCCATGTCTTCACCTAATGGTTCAAACTCTACAACATTCTCAACAAACACATTAGATTCTTCAAACTTAACATGCATGAATTCTTCAATGGTTTGAGAAGATCTAATGAAAACTCTATATGCTTTGCTAGTAGAGGAATATCCAACAAAGATAGCCTCATAAGCCTTAACATCAAATTTACCCAAATTATCCTTAGTATTCAAAAAAAACACTTGCATCCAAAAACTTTAAAATATGCAACATTTGGTTTTCTAGATTGATACATTTCAAATGATGTTTTTGAAGAATTTTTGCACAAATAAATACGATTTGATATATAGCATGCGGTGTTTACGGCCTCGGCCCATAAATATTGAGGGAGGTCATATTCACTTATCATTGTCCTACCCATCTCTTGAAGTGTTCTATTTTTCCTTTCTACAACTCCATTTTGTTGTGGAGTTCTAGGACAAGACATTTCATGCTTAATTCCCTTTTCATCACAATAAGTCATGAAGAGTTGGTTAACAAACTCACCACCTCTATCACTCCTTATTCTCAAAATCGGAAAACCCTTTTCTTTTTTAACTCTTTTTCGAAAAATTTTAAAATGAGAAAAAGTTTGATCTTTATTTTGTAAAAAGAAAACCCAAGTAAAACGGGAGAAATCATCAACCAAAACAAATGCAAATCTACTTCCATTTAAACTCTTAGTTTTAGTTGGTCCAAAAAGATCCATATGAATTAATTCTAAAGGCCTAGTTGACATGATATCCTTGATTGGTTTAAAGGAAGACTTGATTTGTTTCCCAAGTTGGCACGCACTACAAATGCGGTCTTTCTCAAAATTCAAGCAAGGTATACCCTTCACCAATTCCTTTGAATTAATCCTAGATATATGGTCAAAAGATGCATGTCCTAATCTTCTATGCCAAAGCCAAGAATTTTCATCAAAAGCATTTAAGCATTTAGTAGAACAATCTAAATTAAGCATGTCAATAATATAAACATTATTATCACGAAAACCGGTGAGAATACAAACATCGGATTTAACATCAAAAATCTTACAAGAAGTATCATCAAACAACTTTAAGTCCACGATCACAAAGTTGACTAATGCTAAGCAAATTATGTTTTAAACCATCCACTAAAACAACATTCTCAATAATAGGAGATGCTCCAATTTGAATGTTACCTATACCGATGATAGTTCCTTTGGAGTCATCCCCGAAGGTGACGGTGCCACCTTCCATGTACCTTGATAGGGTTGTGAAGTTGTTGATGTCCCATGTCATGTGTCTTGAACAACCACTATCAAGGTACCACCGCTCCCTACGTCTTGGAGCTTTGGTGTGTACCTACATCAAACAATTTAGGACTTGATTTTGGTACCCACATTTTCTTGGGTCCTCTAGGGTTAGTGTCATGAACCCAAACAAGATTATTTGTTCTATTTAGTTGATCATAGCAAAACTTAGCTAAATGTCCATTTTTACCACAATATGTGCATCTATATACTCTACCATATTTAAAAGCATAATGGGTGTGTGATTTGTGAGCATGGGCATTGTGAGCATGAGCATGAGAATTTTTATCTTGTGAAATTTTAGCATGTGAAGTGTGCTTTTTAGAAAACATGTTCTCAAGTTTCTTAGTATTGAAAGCACAATCATTTAAAACTTTTTCAAAATCATTCATTTTGGATTTAAAAGAGGAAATTTCTTTTTCATCAATAATAGGAGATTTTGCCTTACAAGTACTCTTGTAGGCACAAAATTCTTTTTGCATGGAAATGAAATTAGAAGAAATATCATCTTTTTCTTTAGAAACAATGGCAAGTTGATTCTTAAGAAAAGCAACTTCTTTTTGTAATTTTATGCATTCAAGTTTCTTGTTATCATAAGTTTCAGAAAGTTCTACAAAGGCATGCACTAGAACTTCCTTACTTACATCATCATCTTCATCATCAAGGGATTGAGGAGTTACCTTGGGTGTGTTTGCCATGAAACACATATTAGCTTGATCCACCTCCTCTTCGGACTCGCTTTCCGAATCCCATGTTGCTTTGTAAGCTTTCTTTTCCTCCGGCTTCTTTGGCTTGAAGGAGGAAGTCATTTTCTTCTTGAACTCCGGACAATCCGCCATGATATGTCCGGGTTTGCGGCAATTGTAGCATATGATCTTCCGCTCCTCTTTGCCTTCAAATTTTCTCCGGAAGTTGAACTTGTTCTTTCGGTACAACCTCTTGACATTCCGCACAAGTAGAGTTAGCTCCTCATCTTCTTCTTCGTCATCTTCATCGTCATCATTGGTGGATGAAGTTTTGAAGGCTATGATTTCTTCTTTGAAGTAGTGGCCTCTTCTCTTGCCTTCTTCTCCATCTCATGGGTCTTTAGGTTCCCAATGAGACTAATGAGGTCCATCTCGTCCTTGTCGTTCAACTCCTTCAAGGTGGTGGCCTTGATCTCCCATGATGAAGGAAGAGCCCGAATTACTTTCCGCACCTTTTGATCGTTGGAGATGTCATCACCTAAGGAAGAAAGACCATTAGTGATTTTAGTAAACCTTGTAGCCATACTATCAATAGACTCATCATCAAGCATTTTAAATGACTCATATTGGGACCTCAAGAGATCTATCTTAGCTCTCTTGACTTGTGAAGTCCCCTCGTGTGTGACCAATAAGTGTTGCCAAATCTCATAGGCGGATTGGCAATGAATTACCCGTGTAAGGTCATCCTCATTCAAGGCGGTCAATAGAGAGTTTTGGGCCTTGGAGTTAGCCTCATATAGTTTAAAGTCAAGGTCGGTCCAAGTGCTCTCATCACCATCGGGTGCTTCATAGGGTTTGGTCAAGGACTTGGCTACTAAGCTACCCAAAGATTGCAAAAATATAGTCATCCTAACCTTCCAAATTGGGAAATTGAGGCCATCAAATTTAGGTGGGGATTTAATGTTGTCGGCCATGTTTACTAGTGATGAATGAATGAATGAAAATGTTGATTAGCAATATTTTAAGGATCTCTCTATGGATGTTAAGCCAAACCTAGAGTCCAAGCTCTGATACCAATTGTAAAGTCACCTAGAGGGGGGGTGAATAGGTGACAATGCTAATCAAAGGGCAAATAAAAATTTAAAGCTACAACAATTACAAACAAGAATCACAAGATGAATGCAAGCAAGTAAGTATGACAATGAATATGATGAGCAAGTAATAAGTGCAATCAAAGTAGAGTAAGAATTGCAAGAATGTAAACCAATCGCAAACACAAGGATATGTTATTGAGGTTCGAGCACCCAGCTCTACTCCCCGCCTTCCCCAGAAGGATTCCGACCACTTCCACTATCACAAAGATCTCAAATACAATGGAGTACCCAACTCCTACAATCTCAAGAACAAGTAATTTCCTTGGTAGTCAAAAGACCACAAACTCTCTCTTTCAAAAATCTCTTCCCTTACAAAGGTCCTTAGAGAATAATGAGTAGAATTGAAGCTCTTGTTGTAAGTGAAGAAAGAAAATTAAATCAGAGAGTATTTGAAAACCCTTCAGAAAATCAGTGAGAAATTCAGCACAAAAACCAAGAAACAAGTCTCTTTTGAAAGCCTTAAACTTTTGAATTTTCTAGCAAAAATTGTTGTAACAAATCTCTCCCCAAACACCCCTATTTATAAGAGAGGGCTAGGGTTTAAGGATAAAACATAATTACTGATGTTTAGGAGGTAATTAGATCAAGATATATCCTTAAACGAATTTTTAAACACAAAAGACAAAAATAAACAGCTCACTTAAAATCTGCCCGTTACTGTTCAACGGCTAGCTCGGTCGACCGGTGCGGTCGACCGCTAGTTAAAAAATTTGACTGTTACAAGCATTCGGTCGACCGACCCGGTCGACTGAGAAAACCTGTGAGCAAAAATATTATCTCGGTCGACCGCCCCGGTCGACCGGCAGACATGCACACTGATACGTGCCTCTGCCAGAACTGCGGTCGACTGGTCCGGTCGACCGGACCAGACTGACACAGACTCGGTCGACTGTCCCGGTCGACCGGATCAGGTCAAAAATCAATTTTAAGAAAGAAAACAAAGAGGATTTTGATTTTAACAAAAATACTTTTGAACAGGGAATAGTATAAAATATAAAGATGTATTTGTAGGCAAAAACTTGTATGCAAAATATTTTTGTATAATTTAAAAGAAATTATTTTGGAATGAGCATGTGCGCAAAAACGTGTGTGATAGAGCTTCAAACCTATCCACTATTCTTTAACATACTATAAACTGAAAAATAAATTACATGAAGACTTCTTGAGCTATCTTCAAGTCTTTGAGCCATCCAATGCCTTGCTAGTGCCTTCTCTTCTATGATCCTTCCTTGATGTGCATTTTGCCTTCCTCGCTTGGTGGAACTTAGAAGTTCTTGCAATAGCTAAGCAAATGGTCTCTAAACATGGTACAAACCTGAAACTTATCTTAACAAACTTATTAGTACCAAATAGCTCTAATTTGGTTTGTCATCATCAAAACACAAAACAATTGGAGAGTGTAACCTCTTGGGCCAACACCTAAGTTAGGGTAGACCTATGACCTAGACGACTCCTAACTGGTTAGACTGTCCACGGGAGATAGGGTGCAGACTTTGACCACAAGTTAATCAGCCAGGTCAGGGCAAGAGTGGTGGGAGGTTTTCCGTCAAAGACGTTCCTTAATTAAATAACCACCAATCTTCGGGCTTTCGGCCCTCAATCCCTTTCCTAGACACTGATTTGACAAGAGTCAACTTCCAGCACTGTTCCCCCTTAGGATAATCTCCTATTGAGTCCGAGATGTCCCTAGGGCCAACGTCTACTCTTTTTTAGTTAGGCTTGAGTTAGTGAGTGCTTGGGATATGATTTTTGGGCTAAGGAAGGGTGATGAAATCCCCACCTTATCTTGTTAATGGGTTATGCCCTTAAGATGAATTAGTGCAAGTGTACAAGATAAATAGATAGAATTCACTCAAAGCAGATAATCAACCAAGAGATGAGTCCTATTCTACATGCAATGCGTACGTACCTTGCTCCTCCAGCACTCTTCAACAGTAAATAAAAATAATTGAAAAGACACGTGCCTAATATGCAAACGTCTAATCAATTTTTATTTTAATAACCAATAACTTACTGTTGAATTATTAGCAATTTACAGGTATATCACAGAAAAATAAACAGAGCAGTAAACAGAATTTACAATCTGCAGCAACCTGCAAAAATATCAATCAGTAGTTCTATACTGTTGCCGCGTTTTCGCGGCTCTGGCCGCGGATCCGCGGCAAAACAGTAGGTTCTGGTGCTCTGCCTTCGAGGGCAGAGATACAGAATAGCAATATGTCCACTGCTGCTGCTATGTTTCTGTTTCCTGTTCTCCAAACCTGCAAACAGAAAAGAATAAAGAATTAGTTAAAAATTAAATTTTTGTTTTAGAGATAAACTTACCGTCCCTCCCCGGCAACGGCGCCAATTTGTTGACTGAGTTTTCCTGCACACAAAATATAATATTTTAGTTTTAAGAATAGGATGTGCAAGTTCTCAATTCTAATCCGCGGTAGCAAGGCTATGCGGGTCGTGATCCTCAGGGAGGGACTGCGATGGAAGCGTTAAGCAAGTTATCTCTAAAGTTTTTATTTTTATTAGTTAAGTTAGAAAGGAAGTGGTATTTACAATGGGTCGGCAAATAAAGAATTGGGAGAAGTTGTGATTTAATCTACAAAAAAGAAAAGAAAAGAAAAGAAAAGAATACTTACTTGAGTTTGGTTGAAGAAAAAAAAAGTGAAAACCTTACATGTTCTACCTTGCTTAGGAGGCGTTCCACGCATAGATCATAAACTCGAACTCAATCCCTGTGCACATTATATCGTCAAGCATATCAAGAACGAAGTGATGCGTAGCTTGGAGGAGAACGTCTTCATGAACTATCGCTGGTTCTCACATAGCTTAGTTATACTTGCTTTTGGAATCCACTTGCATGTTCATCAACAACCACAAGAGATCACAGAGAAAAAGAAAGGAAAATAAAAAGAAAAATAAAATATCAGAACAATGAACAAAAGAAAAATAATTACCTTTATTGCTGAATACAAATGCAGAGAAGAGAAAGGGTACATCGGTGTCACGCTCAATATAAGCCTCTCTCTCTTGAAAATAAAAAGAAAAGAAAATCTAACCTAGAAACTAAAAACCCTAGCTTTTGGCCCTTGGCCCGCCTCTGGACGCTGGACGTTGCACTGCAGGGGGTATTTATAGGTGCAGAAGGCCGAAGAGTCCCGGATGAAGTAGCCCACGAAATCTGGTATCCAGATGAGATCAAAGTGCCGCGGAATCTTGGATTTTGCCGCGGATTTGCGGCATTTTTGTGGAATCTGGCCACGCGCTTTGGCGCGTGGTCTCACCTGGTCCGTCCATCTGGGTGCTTGCTTCTGGAAGTATGATCCTGGCTCTCCATATTGGGATTTCGAGATAACTTAGAAATCAAGTTACCTTGATCTCAATTATCCCAAATCTTTTATCCACGAATTTCCTTCTTATCTTTGGCTTTTATGCTCATCCTGCAAGAGTTTAGGGTTGGGTAGAATTCTATCCTTCCCTCATCTTTAATAATTACAACTTTAGCCCTTGTATATTTGCACTTTGACAATTGATATTTGCACTTTTACACCTGGGCTTCAACTGTGGGCTTTTGGCTTCATTAAGCTTTATTTATTATAAAAATAAGAATTCGAGGCCTACACACAATAAATTACAAATTATTAATAAATGTGCAGAATTAAATGAATAAATATGAAAATGTGATGGTAAATATGATGATAAAAATGCACTTTTCACTACCAATCATTAACCTCTGACCTTAGATCACTTATATTTTCACAAAAATATTTTAACACTTTTCTCTATTTCAAAATACGTTTTCAAAATACTAACATTTGATTTCTTTCGTTATGAATTTTGTGGGTGTAATCCACTAAAATCCCTCATGAGACAAAACTCCTCTAGGGGAAACTTAGAGGTATAACGGCTTGTTCCATATGCTCAGTGCAATCGTGTCACCTGCAAAAGTGGTGTAATAATTTTCTTAGATTTTTATTTTGCTCGGGACGAGCAAAAGATAAGTGTGGGGGTGTGATTAGTCTCTAAAACTGCATATTTCATACCACATCTTCACATTTATTTAATATTAAATTCTGCTAATAATACCTCTCTTGTATGTTTCTAGGCTCATGGTATGAAATGAAGAAGAAGACCCAAAATCACCGTTTAATTGGTGATTAAAAGCCTATAAAGATAGCCATTGACTTAGGAGCGTGATTCTATTAACACCAATGGCCCAAAACTAGAAACCAGGACCTGATCCGACAGGAGACTGACGCGACAGCGCGCAGCAGGCGGCATTGTGCGCGCCACGCCACTACAGCCGCTAAAATGCGGCTCTCATCACGTTTTTGCGGTCGTACTGGCATGACCGCGCCAGCGCTTTGGTCCAGGGTTTGTCTCCCTGGCCCCTTTCCCCTGGTGCCTATAAATACCCCCTTTGGGGGTTCTTCAGAAAGATATACAGAGAGTAGTATAGTTTTCTTTCCATATTATAGTTTAGGGTAGTTTAGGTTAGTTCTTCTTCTTCCTTTTTGTATTTTTCATTTTTTATAGATCTTATAATAGGAGAGACAGTGGTACATGATTGGAAAGTTAGAGTGCTTTAATAGAAGGTGACAAGTTATGAAAGGTTCTCTCTTTACCTCTCTTTATTTTCTTCTCTTTAACTTTTTTTATATGTTTAGCTAATTTTCTCTCATGACAACTAACTACTAACCACTAACTTGCTAACTTCTTACTTGATAATTGATTTGTCACATACATTGCATTTATGTTGTCACTTTACCACACTTGTTTGCTAATAAATGATATTAATAAGTGTCTTTTTCTTTGCTAAATGTAGGCCAAATGCTCAAAGGAATAAAAGAAGAACAAGCCCAAAAGCCCACTTTATTCTGAATTAATTCAGAATAAATTCGAAGTGAAGAAATCTGGGCTATATCTTGGCATATCAAGGGGTTGAGAGAAACTCTCCTTGAATCGAGGAATCGAAGCTAGAAAATCAAAAGCCGATTCAGTCAGCGGTTGAAGAAGCAACAAGAAAATCAGCTGGAGATACGAGCCCCACTTCAAACCAGGAGCCACCCCCCTCTTGATGTGGCCACCTGGCCACACTAATGCCGCAAAAACGCGGCAAAAGCCGCGTTTTTGCGGCAATCCTGGGGAGTTACGGGGAGCGTGAACTCCCCCGACCTCCCCGGGATTCTGGTTGTTAGGGTTTTTTCCTATAAAAGGCCATATTGTGCACTGAAAATGGAGGCCAATGCAGATTAGGATTTTAGACTAGTTTTTCCATTTCTTAGTTTAGGTTTTTGTTTTTCTTTTTCATGTAATTGTAATTTTCATTTATGTAAATAAGAGGAGATCAGACTTTCATCGAAGAACAAGAATGAAGCTAGAGCTGGAGTGACACTGGTGTAAGGTTTTATTTCTTTTCTTCGATTGTTATGAAATCAAATCAATGCTATTTCCTTGTATGTTCTTTTTAGTTCTCTTCTTCTTTTCTATTTTACCTTTCTTTTGGTACAACTGCCTTCCAAGTGAGTCTAAAAGCATCGAAAGAGCCTTGCCTTTGCGAGTGCCACCGATAGCTCATGACGATGGAATTGTGAGTCTCTCCGTATCATTTCATGCTTGCGTATCTTGATGATGTAATGTGAAAGAGACCAACACTCGACTCTTATGGGCTATGCGCTAATTGCCTCCAATTCAAGGTAACATCGAAGCTAAGAACTCAAGGTAAGCTTTTGGTTAAAAGAAGGTAAATATTTGTTTTATTTTCTTTTCATTTCTGTAAATTATACCAACAATACCTCTTCCAACTCCTTCTTCTCCACTCACTCCATTTGTACATAGCCATTTTTATCATTTTCTGATTTTTCTCCACTTTCTATTCTACCACTTTCTTCTTAACTTTAATATAACTTTCTTTTTCACTTTCATAACTTTAAAAACAGAGAAGAACTTTCGTTTGTTGTTATAAAGATTTCAATATAAAGAACTGTAACGCTTCCATCGCAAACCCTCCTTGTGGATCACGACCCACATAGCCACTTGCTATAGCGGAAGAATTGAGCACTTGCACATTCCTTTCTTAAGTTCTATAATCTCGTATTTTTTGTGCAGGTTTAGCCTCAATCAAATTTTGGCGCCGTTGCCGGGGAGGGTAAAACAGTTTTTATTGAAATCTGAATTTTTATTGCAAATTTTTGAGAACTAAACGAATTTTCTTCTCTGTTGCAGGTTATAGGTTGAAGAAAACAGGAACTTTGCATTGCAGTGACATATAAGTGGACCTGGGCCTCTGCTCTCGAAAGCAGAGACCAGGATCCCTCCAAATTGCCGCAAAATCCTGGCTTTTGCCGCAAATTTGCGGCAATAAGGAGTGAACTACTGATCATTTTTCTGCAGGGTCTCTGATTCTGCAAAATACTTCTGCTGCATTACTTAATTCCCTGTAATATTCACCCTATACCTGCTTAATAAAGTCAACAGTAAAAAAATGGTTGTAATCGTTAAAAGTTGATTAGACATTTGCATTTCTAGGCACGTGTCTTTTCAATTCATTTACTTTTACTGTTGAAGAGTGCTGGATGCAAGGTACGTAAGCATTGCATGTAGACTAGGAATCATCTCTTGCTTGATTTTCATGCTTTGAGTGTATCCTAGTTATATTTCTTGTACACTTGCACAATTCAATTTTAAGGGCATACCCGTAAATAAGATAAGGTGGGGATTTTATCACCCTTTCCTTAGCCCGCAAATCATTTTCCCAAGCACTCACTAACCCAAGCCTAATTTAATAAAAAGTAGACGTTGGCCCTAGGGACATCTCGGACTCATTTAGGAGATTATCCTAAGGGGGAAAAATGTTGGAATCTAACTCCTACAAAATCAGTGTCTAGGAAAGGGATTGAGGGCCGAAAGCCCGAAGGTTGGTGGTTATTTAATTAAGGAACGTCTTTGACGGAAAACCTCCCACAACCTTGCCCTGACCTGGCTGATTAGCTTGTGGTTAAAGTCTACATTAGACCTCCCGTGGACAGTCTAACCAGTTAGGAGTCGTCTAGGTCCTAAGTCTACCCTAACTTAGGCTAGAATTTTTTTTCTTTGTTTGTTTATTTGTTTGTTTTTCTTTGTTTGTATTCTATTGTGTGATATGGACTATAATAATAATTTTTTCAACTACAATAATAATCCATATTACACACCGACTTCATTTTCGGATATTACCAACCCGGCATATCATAACTTTGACCAACCTAGTGTGCCGGATTGGTCTTATCCGAATCAATATGACCCATACCCCCATCTAATAACTATAATTTCCATAATGATTTTAACTCTTCACCGAGTCAGTGGGGATTCACCTCCCCGAGCATAATTTCCAACCACCTTGTCCTTCTTCTCCACCTAGTCCACAATATTTCCAAGAGTCATACTCAGTTCCACCCGTCCAAAATAGGAAAACCATCAATTATGGAAATGAGTATGCGTGAGTCCAAACACAAATCCCAAAATCTGATGGACTCACAATTTCACTACCACTTCCAAGACAATTCTTCATCTTTTCATCAAAACAATGAACATATCAACTATGAAAAGATGCTTGAAGCCATGACTCAGGCTCAAAACACTCGTAATCGTGACATAGATAAGATGGTCGAATCTCTACGTTCCCACCGTCTTGATGTCACTAACTATTCTGTTAGAGCCGAAGAGTCATGTAGTTTTGGAAATCAAGATTCTATTTCAGAACAACCACTTGAACTTGCCCAAACTCCAAATTTTGAAAAAGATATTGATAGTTTAGCAAGTTTTCCTTTTCCTGAAATAGAACTTGAGAATGAATATGATCTTGAACCCCAACTTAGTGATTCAATGCTTCTTCCTGATTCAATAATGACTCCGGTATCTTCACCTGATTTCGATCTTTTCCCCGAGTCAACATTGGATCCTGTACCAATCCATAATGAAATTGAATCACCCATCTGTGAGGATCATATTGAACTTGACCAATTATACACTCTTGAAGATCCTATTGACAAATTGGCAAGTTCTCAATTTTTGATATTGAAGTCAATGAGATATGTGACTAGATTCTCATATCTGTGATCCAGTTCAGCTTTCTGAATCAATCTTGACTCCTGTTGTGTTACCAACTTGAGTAATGTTTTAGAGTCAGTTTTGATTCCCCACCTATCATTCATGAACTGGAATCACCCACATTAAGTCACATTCCATTGTTAGAAAATACATGTGGACTGGAGTTTCAATTTCTTGACTTGGACCCAATTTCTGAACCTATTTCGACTCCTGAACCTTTACTTGACTTAAGTCACCTTCCTGAGTCGGTATTAGTTCCTGTCCTTCCTGAGTCCAAGTCAACTGTTCTATCATTTCATACTCCATTCTGGGACGAGGTGGTTGATAAATTTGACTCCGAAATTAGTTATGGAATATGGAAATTAGATGGGGTCACATACTTAATAAAAATCCTTCATGGATATACAATTTTAATGGGTTATATTAAAGATAGTGCTGGTGGGTTCCTTCGAGACCCAAGAAAAGTGGATTGGGCCATGTTTCGTGGACCAATCAGACCACCACCGGAACCACCACCTTAAGGTAACATTTTCCTTCCCTTTCGTCTTTTTCATGCATCTATGCATTAATTCATACATTGAGGACAATGCATGAGATAGGTGTGGGGGAGGGTCTAACATAACTTTTCTTTTTTTCTTTAAAAAACAAAAAAAATTAACATTTTCTTTACTTTTAAAAACTTTTTGAAAAATAGAAACAATATTTTGACTTATTTTGTAAGAAATTAAGTTAATTTTAAGGAATAGGAAAATCCAAATTATGATTTCTATACTTGGTCAAAAGAAGATTATTTGTTTGATTTTAGAGTTAGGAAGATAATTTGTCAAAGTAATTTGGTCTTGATCTTTACCTGGATGAAATATGCACACTTCATACACTTACACACTTAGGGTTCAAAAACAATGATTCTTATGCCTTATAAAAATATATATATAAAAAAAATAAGTCTAATTATTGATTAGCTAGGTGCTTTGGCCTAAGCAAGCCTTAGTATTTATGCGAAAGATGATTAGATCCTCTGATTAAGCTGGGTGTCTGTGCCTAATAAAGCATGAGTATTCACGCCTAAAAGAGGTTCATATAATAAAATCCTTAGTTTTGTGGCCTTGTCTGCTCGAGTCCTTAAGTCCTAGGGGTGTCTTCTCACCTGGTGCCCTAAGACCGTTTGGTTTGGGAGTCATCGATTAGAGGCTCGTTACATGGGCAGATTAGAAAGCCTAATAGAACTAAGGAATAATACCACAAAAAAAAAAGTAAAAGTATATATTTATAAATAAGTAAGGCATAAGAGTTAGAGTTAATGAACCCTTAGTCAAAATTTTCACAGTCACAAGGTGCATATGACTTAGGGTAAAGTAATAGACTAGATGAGAAGTACAATTTGACTCCTTACTTTGATTGATAACAAATTTTTGAATAGAGACTAAGTTTAGGAATAAAAAATTCGGGTTTCCTATAACTTATAGATTGCTTAGATCTTACAATCATATTTCAAATATTTTTCTCTTTCAAAATGCTTTTCGAAAATACTAACTCTTTATTTCCCTTTCTTTATGGATTTTGTGGGTGCAATCCGCTGAAAACCCTCACGAGACAAAACTCGTCCTCTAGGGGTGACCTAGAGGTTTAACGGCTTGTTGCACATGCTCAGTGCAATCGAGTGACCTGCGAAAGTGGTCTAATAATTGATTCGAGTTAGTCTAATATTTTGCTCGAGGGCGAGCAAAAGATAAGTGTGGGGGTGTGATTTGTCACATACATTGCATTTATGTTGTCACTTTACCACACTTGTTTGCTAATAAATGATATTAATAAGTGTCTTTTTTCTTTGCTAAATGTAGGCCCAAATGCTCAAAGGAATAAAAGAAGAACAAGCCCAAAAGCCCACTTTATTCTGAATTAATTCAGAATAAATTCGAAGTGAAGAAATCTGGGCTATATCTTGGCATATCAAGGGGTTGAGAGAAACTCTCCTTGAATCGAGGAATCGAAGCTAGAAAATCAAAAGCCGATTCAGTCAGCGGTTGAAGAAGCAACAAGAAAATCAGCTGGAGATACGAGCCCCACTTCAAACCAGGAACCACCCCCCTCTTGATGTGGCCACCTGGCCACACTAATGCCGCAAAAACGCGGCAAAAGCCGCGTTTTTGCGGCAATCCTGGGGAGTTACGGGGAGCGTGAACTCCCCGACCTCCCCGGGATTCTGGTTGTTAGGGTTTTTTCCTATAAAAGGCCATATTGTGCACTGAAAATGGAGGCCAATGCAGATTAGGATTTTAGACTAGTTTTTCCATTTCTTAGTTTAGGTTTTTGTTTTTCTTTTTCATGTAATTGTAATTTTCATTTATGTAAATAAGAGGAGATCAGACTTTCATCGAAGAACAAGAATGAAGCTAGAGCTGGAGTGACACTGGTGTAAGGTTTTATTTCTTTTCTTCGATTGTTATGAAATCAAATCAATGCTATTCCTTGTATGTTCTTTTTAGTTCTCTTCTTCTTTTCTATTTTACCTTTCTTTTTGGTACAACTGCCTTCCAAGTGAGTCTAAAAGCATCGAAAGAGCCTTGCCTTTGCGAGTGCCACCGATAGCTCATGACGATGGAATTGTGAGTCTCTCCGTATCATTTCATGCTTGCGTATCTTGATGATGTAATGTGGAAGAGACCAACACTCGACTCTTATGGGCTATGCGCTAATTGCCTCCAATTCAAGGTAACATCGAAGCTAAGAACTCAAGGTAAGCTTTTGGTTAAAAGAAGGTAAATATTTGTTTTATTTTCTTTTTCATTTCTGTAAATTATACCAACAATACCTCTTCCAACTCCTTCTTCTCCACTCACTCCATTTGTACATAGCCATTTTTTATCATTTTTTGATTTTTCTCCACTTTTTATTCTACCACTTTCTTCTTAACTTTAATATAACTTTCTTTTTCACTTTCATAACTTTAAAAACAGAGAAGAACTTTCGTTTGTTGTTATAAAGATTTCAATATAAAGAACTGTAACGCTTCCATCGCAAACCCTCCTTGTGGATCACGACCCGCATAGCCACTTGCTATAGCGGAAGAATTGAGCACTTGCACATTCCTTTCTTAAGTTCTATAATCTCGTATTTTTTTGTGCAGGTTTAGCCTCAATCAATAATCCACATGAATCTAATAGCCTCTACTTAGCCTTGCTCTTACAAGAGCCATTGACGGCTCATGATGATGGATTCTAACACTCTAACATCCTAACTCTCTAACAAGCTAACATTACTTTACTTCATGCTTACTCTTGTTTAGCTTTGATGGTTTAAGTGTAGCTTGCACTTGTTGTGTTGAGTTTGGATGTGAAAGTTATCACATGGGTCATGCTTTGAAACGCTCTTGAACCAAGGACCAGTGATGGCCAAGGATATATGTGAGGCAACTATCACTAAGAGTTTAGCAGGGTTAATGGATCCATTAGTAGTTAGAAGCCATGGGTTTTCTTTCTTTTTCACTTTATTTCAGAAATACTATCAAAAACCACAAATATATTCTTTTCTATGTTCCCACTTCTTTGTGTTTCATGATCGGAGCGGAACCAGCACTTGAAAATGTGTAGTTATGAAATCAATGTAATTATGTATGTGTACTAATGTTCCCTCGATACTTCCGTTATAGCGTTGGCTCAACAGGTCGAATCCATAAGACAGGAGGCTATAGAAGCATTAACAATTTATGTTCACGTGTTATATTAACAATTTCTTCTTTGTAAAAGAATAAGAAAAAGAAGAAGAAAAGGAAAAAGAAATTCAAAAAGTGATAGGTGGAGAATACGATGAAAACGGTGAAGACAAAACAAAAGAGTAAAGGTTTTTGAAAAAAAAAAGGTGAAATAAAGTGAACTATGAAGTTAGTGAAAACAATGGGAAAATGATAAAAGGGTTTTGAACTTGATTTTTTAAAACAAGATAAAAGAAAACTTATGGCTACTAACTACCAATTGCTCCACTAACCATGCTAACCTCTTAGTGATAGTTGCCTCACATGGATCCTTAGCCATCACTAATCCTTGGCTTCAAGAGACGATACAGAGCATGGCTCATAAGATTGTTCTTCTACATCAAACCTCACATCCATATCACACAACAAGTTGCAAGCTACTATTAATTCATCAAAGTGAGCATGAAATAAAGAAGACATTGTAAGTTTACATGTCAGTGGGTTAGATGTTAGAAATCTTAGAATATTAGAATCCATCATCATGAGCCATCAATGGCTCTTGCAAGAGCAAGGCCTTGTAGAGGCTATTAGATTCATGTGGATTATTAAATAAGTGGTTGATGGTTAGTGGTTAGTAGTTAGATTGCCACGAGAAGAAAAGTTAGCTAAGCATCTATAGAAGATGGAGAAGATTACAATGGAGAAGGAAGGAGACACCTTTACATAGTTGTCACCATCTATTACATCAATATCTCTCTATCTCTCTGAATCTTTCAGCCCTACTACAAGATCTATAAAAGAAAAGAAAATATAAAATAAAAGAGAAAAAAAATCCTAATTTACTATCAGAAGATGGAAAACCTAGCCTAATTCTAAAATTGCTTCCGTTTCAGGCCTCTACAGGGGTTTTTGTAGGCAAAAAAGGGTTCTAGAAGACGAGACAAGGCCACGCGTCGAAGATCGACGCGTGGCCCCACCACATTCCTACAGAAACACGGCATTTGCCACATTTTCGTGGCAAAACCAGGGAATTAAGTCCCTGGTTTTGGCGAGCGAGTTCCCGTTGCTTCTAGTACCTTCTTGGTATACTTAGATTCTGGTATTTTTGCCCGGATATTCGTCTGACGTGCGCAAGGGTCTAGGTTCAATGCATCTTCTAAAAGCTCCCTTACTTGGCCTCCAAGAAATTCGGATTTAATTACCCGAAAATGGGTTTAATTAAGCTCTTATTACCCTTTTGCCCTCCTTGTCTTGATTATCTGCAAGAGAGACCAAAACACGGTTTAGACCGATATTTTATTCATAAATCAATAGGAAAATGCGATATAATAATGCAGAACTGTAGACTAATCACACCCTCACACTTATCTTTTACTCGTCCCGAGCAAAACAAGAAAAGAAAAACTATACTACAAATATTATTACACCACTTTCGCAGGTGACACATTGCACTGAGCGTGTGCAATAAGCCGTTAAACCTCTAGGTTTCCCTTAAAGGAGGAGTTTTGTCTCCTGAGAGTTTTCAGCAGATTGCACCTACAAATCCATAAAGAAAGAAGATAAATGTTAGTATTTTGAAAATACATTTTGAAAGATAGACAAGTTTTTGAAATATTTTTGCAAAAATATAAGCGATCTAAGATCATAAGTCCACCAAAAATTATTCTTCCTTAAACTTAGTCTACATGCAAGATCTTGTCTTCAATTAAGGTAAGAATTCAAAATTAGATTGAATATTTTATCCTTCATAAAACCTAGATAATCTGAACTTTATGATAGTGAAAATTTCTGGGATTTCAACTCCAACCATCAAGCCATGTATTTATATATATATTTTTCTTTTTCTCTTTTTTTCTTCGCTTAGTTTTCTTAGGCTTTCTAGTTCACCCGGGTAGTAAGCCTTTAACCGATGACTCCCAGACTGGACGGTTCTTAGGGCACCAGATGAGAAAACATCCCTCAGATTTGAGGACTCGAGTAAACAAGGCCACAAAACTAAGAGGGGTTATTTGTTTCTTATGATCACCGTTAGGCGTGAATAATTATGCTTCTTGAGGCATAGTTATCCAGCTTAATAAGTGATTTTTTTATTTATTTATACCATATATATATTTTCTTTTTATTTATTTTTGCTTTATGGCATTTTAGGTCTTTGTTTCCACCCCAAAAATATGTAAGTGTAAAGTGCATACTATCTAAGGCAAAAAATTCAAGATAAAATTATCTCTCTAATTTATCTTACTTAGCCTATAATCTTAAACAAGATCCATTATTTCGACTAGGTTTAAGATGATATAATTAAGGTTTTCTTAATTTCTAGGATCATCTTAATTTTCTTTAAAAACAGATCAAAACATTGTCTCTTACTTCAAAAAGTTTTTTTTTAAAAGACAAGAAAAAAATCCTATACAAAGGAACATTCTAAGACTATCCTAAAAGAAGTGAAAAAGAAACAAAATCTAAAAAAAAAAACTCTATGTTAGTAAACATTCTCCCACACTTATCTCATGCATTGTCCTCAATGCATCATAAATGTATGTATACATGAAACAAATAGAGAGGGAAGGAAAAATCACCTCAAGGTGGTGGTTCCAGTGGTGGTCTGATTAGCCCACGAAATGCGGCCAATTCTAATTTGCATGGAGTTCGGAGGAACCCACCAATGAACTCTATAATACAACCTATTATTATGATGTAAACATGGATGATTTTTATTATAAATTTTTATCCTATCTAATTTCCAAATTTTCAAATTAATTTCAGAGTCAATTTTATCAACACCCTTGATCCAAAATGGAGTGTGAAAAGATGGACTGATTGATTTGGACTCAGGAAGTACAGGAACTAATACTGACTCAAGAATTTAACTTAAGTCAAGTAAAGGTTCAAGAGTCAAAATTGGTTCAGGAAACGGGTCCAAATCAAGAAGTTGAAATTCTAATCCACATTCATTTCCCTACAATGGAATGTGACTCTCTGAGATTGGTGATTCACGTTCAGAAATGACAGGTGTGGGATTCAAAACTGACTCTAAAATGTTGCTCAAGTCGAGTAACAAAATAGGAGTCAATATTGATTCAGGAATTTGAACTAGATCACAAATTTGAGGATCGAAGTCACTTTCTTTATTGAGTTCAATTTCATAAAAATGAGAACTTACCAAATTCGTCAATGGGATATTTAAAAGTATGGAATTGGTCAAGTTCTATTTGTTGATCATAAAAGATTGGTGATTCAATTTCACGATGAATTGGCACAGGATCCAATGTTGACCGGGAAAAAAAAACCTAAAATTAGGTAAAAACACCTTAGTCATTATGAAATTAGGCAGTGAAATTGAATTACCATGTTGAGGTTCAGGATCATATTCAGACTCAAGCTCAATCTCAGGAAAAGGATAACTTGCCAAACTGTTAATGAGATTTTCAAAAGTCAGAGTTTGGTCAAGTTCAGATAGGTGGACTGAAATTGAATCTTGGTGTCCAAAACAACATGATTCTTTGGCTCTAACAGAATGGTTAGTAACATTAGGAATGGTCAAAGGATGAGAATGGAGAGTTTTAACCATCATACTTATGTCATGATTATGAGTGATTTGAGCTTGAGTCATGATGTCATAGTCGATTGGTTCATCGTTTTTGTGACTGGGCCTGGAAAAAATGAAGATTTATTTTAGAGATTATGGTAAAATCATGAGTCCATCAATTTGATTGTTGTTCTGGCTTAGGCATACTCATTTCTAAGATTGATGGTTTTCTATTTTGAACTGGTGGGACTGAGTATGAATCTTGAAAATAGTGTGGATTTGGGGAGGCTAACATTTTCTGAAATTTTTGTTGGCCTCCTGCATGGCTTCTATATTTTTTTCGAACTCAGATTTTTCTTCAAAATTGGAAATGGAGATTGTGGAAATCGTGAAAATTATGGACAAGGTGGTGAAAAATTTGACTCGGGAGAGGTGAATTCCTATTGACTCTGTGAAGAGTGGAAATTATTTCGAAAATTATGGTTATAATATTGGGGGTGTGGGTTGCATTGATTGGGGTAAGTCTAACCAGGTGTATTTGGTTTGTTCATATTATAAAAAAATCGGGTTGGAATTATCCGAAATAAATGGGGTCAGTGTGAAATATGAATTCATATTAGTATTGAAAGAATTATTGTTATTGAATTCCATTTCACAAACAATCACAAACAAAAAAAAAAAAAAGCAAGCAACAAATAAAAAGTAAAGGAAAAATCAAAACCAAGCCTTTACTAAGGTTGACCTAGACGTAGACGACTCCTAACTGGTCAATTACCCGGAGGAGGTTGTTGTATGAATTCGACCACAAGCTAATCAGCCAGGTAGGAGCAAAATAAGGTGGGAGGTATCCGTGCGTAAGCAACATGCCTTAATTACGCCAAACCACGGTATTTTCGAAGCGTAACCTCTTAATCCCCAACCTTAGACACTGATTTCACAAGAGTAAGATTCAAAATAAATTCTACCCTCGGTCAATCTCTTAATGAGTCCGAGATGTCCCTAGGGGCCAACGTTTATCAATTTTTATTAGGACATGGGTTGTGTAAGTGGGGAGGTGGTTTTTGGGCTAAGGAAGGGTGATGAAATCCCTACCTTATCTTGTATGGGTTTTGCCCTTAATTTCAATTCGTGCAAGTGTGCAATATAGACAAGAAGATAACACAAAGTGAGTAAATCACCCACGTGTATGTCCTATGCTATATGCAATGTCATATGTACACCTCAATCCAAATAACAACAATAAAACAAAATACAGTATATTGGAATTAAATTGACACGTACCTAAACGCAAATGTCTAAACCGTTTTAAAAATGTCCAATTATCGTATTTTAGTTCTTTATTTATTGTAGCATATAGGCAATCAAAACATATAAGTAGCAGCAGAATACAATAATATATGCAACGTGCAAGGTCCCTACAAAGACAAAGTACAAATGCCACAAAATTGCCGCGTTTACGCGACGTGTCTTTGATTTCCACTGCAAAGTGTAAGAAGCAAGATTTCTGCTTTCTAGAACAGTGAGAGACAAGTAAGAGTAGCCTCTGCAATGCAAAGAATCTGTAAAAATTGCCCCGCATACCAAAACAAAGAAGAAAATGTTAACAAAAATGTGAAATCAAAACCATTCCCGTCCCCGGCAATGATGCCAAAAATTTGTTCGGAAGGAGGAATTGAATTGAGCAAGAGTTCAGAGTAAACCGTTTATGTCTGTGTGCTGATTATCAAACTCTGAATATGTATGAATATTTACTTTACTCCTTTGAATCACCGTTCGTAGCACAAGCTATAACGGATCGTATCCGCAGGGAGGGCTAGCGATGGAAGCGTTCACAGTTTTTATGTTGAAGTTTTTGAGATGAAAAATGAAGGTTCTTCTTTATTTAAAAATGGAAAAATAAAACAAGGTAGAAAGAGAGTGAAGAATTTTTGTTAAATTTGTTAAGGAAAACGGAATGGAAACAGAATGGAAGACGGAATGAAAGACGGTATGAAAAACGGTGATGTTAGAAAAAGAGAAAGTTTTAGAAAGGAGTTTTGAAATTCAATTAAGAGAAGGCCATGACTAACAAACATTCTACGCTACTTACCTACTAATCTCGTCAGGTGATTCATGCCTCATGTAGATTCATTGGCAATAGTACATCTTGCTTTGTCAAATCAATGTGTTGTCCCAAATTGAGGTTATGTTCTCATCTAAGCTTGGCTAGGTGGCCTCCTTGGATCATTGGCTCCCATTAGTTTCTCAATAATGGAATATAAGTATTCACACTTAGGTATGCTAAGCAAGAATATAAGATTCATTAGTCCATCAAAGTTATAACAAGCTAGCATGAAATAAGAAACTTGTATAATAGGTGTTAGCATACTAAAGTGATTCATCTTCATGTTCCATCAAGGCACTTGTTCAAGAGGCAAGGCTCTAAATAAGGCACACATGAATCATATGGAGGTGATACAAAGCATTCACTAGAATTGAAATACTACTCATCATCATTGGAAATAAAAGACTTATTAATTACAAGAGTAGAAATAAAAACATCCAACGATTCATATGAGTTAGCAATCACCCAAGAGTTAGTAGTTAGTAGTGTTAGAAATTAGTTAGTAATGTTAGTGATTAGTTAGCCATAGAAAAGAAAAACAAGCAAGAAGACATGGTAGAAAAACAAGTGCAAGAAAGCAAAGAACATGAATGTAAATGCAATAGAAGAAGAAAGAATTGAGGAAGGAAAGCTTGAGCCATTGTATTGAGTTGTCACTTCTTCAATTAGATCTCTCTCACCCTCACTCTCTCTTTTCTAGATCTAGAAGGAGAAAATGAAAATTACACAAGAAGCTAAAGAGAGCTTAAAGAAATCTTAACTAATTTCCTAAACAAAATGCTATTCTCTCCTCTCCTTTTTACAGAGGCCCTGGGGGTCATTTATAGGCTTCAGGAGAAGATAATGTCCCACCATAGTCGTAGGATCAATCGCTTAATCAACGGCCAAGGAAGCGTAGCGGATCCGCGGCCAAGGCCGCGTTTCCGCGGCCGCATCTTAGCCATTGCATCAATGATTTCTCTGACATTCTGTTATGCTACGTGTGCCTAGTTAGAGCTTCTAGAAGTTAGAGAATATACTTTGGATCATTCCAGAATTGGCTTCAAGGTTGTGGACTCCTAAAACACCTTTAATTCCTTAAAATTTCCAAGATTTGGGCCTTCTTCTCCATTAAAGAATGGACCTAAAAAATAAGAGAGAAAAGCAATAAAAATTCTATTTTTATTAACATAAATCATGGTAAGGTGGTATAAAATGATGCAAATTGAACTCCAATCATTTCATCGTACTTCTCTTTTCATTCTTTATTTTCTTTTCTTTTCATTCTTTCAAACATTGAAGAATTTATAACATACACGTAAACATACCGTGTAAGCTTTTATCGCCTCCCATCCTTATGAATTCGACTCGTTTTAGCCTCTATGCTATAACGAAAGTATCGAGGAAGCCAAAGCGCACACACTTTAACTCTTGATTTCAAAACATACACTTTTCGTGCGCGATTTTTCCCTGATCAAGGCTCCTTTGTGAAAAGATCCTTAGTGGATAGTGAAGTTCTTCACGTGTTGAAGGCGGGGACGTAGAGCTAGGTGCTCAAACCTCAAAACAAATCTCTTATATTTGCGATTGTTTCTCTCTTATTCTTACTCTTTATTTGCTTGCACTTATGTCTTTGTTTCTATTTCTCATGCTAGCATCATTCATTTTTTTTTTATTTCACTCTCTAAATCAAGAAGGCAATTGAGCACTTCAACTCACTAAAGGAATATAGAGGAGAAGTTTTAGAGACCTTCATAGGGAATTCGACTTTATTTCTTGATTTGAGTTGACCATTTGCACCATTCATATTATAAATTGTTGTATTTTCGCATTTGGACCTTAAGATTAGCATTACACCTATTCACCCCCCTTTAGTAATACTTTCAAGTATTGGTTCCCGAACCTTTCATTCTTGAGTCCAAGTCAACCATTTACCCAAGTTACATTCTATTGTTGGACCAAGGTGTAAACAATTATGACTCTGAGATAATTTTCGAAGATTGGACATATAACTAGGATAGTTTTAGTGTTAGGGTCTTGCATGATCCTATTAACTTGGGGAATTGTAAAAGTGTAAATAAGAAAGAGGTCATGAAGATGAGTTCCTTGATAATCCACAAGATTTAGATTAGATAGTAATGCTTGGCCCAATCTGACCACTGTTCGGAAGGATTAATTGTATTGAAAAGGGGTTTAGAGTAAATCGTTGGTTGCCGTGTACCGATGATCAAGAACTTCGAACGTATATGCAGGTTTACTGTGCTCCTTCCGAATCACCATTCGTAGCATAAGCTAGGACGGGTCGTATCCGCAAGGAGGGTTAGCGATGAAGCATTCAAGGTTTATATTGAAATCTTCGTGAAGAAAAATGAAAGTTCTTCTTTGTTTTAAGAAATGAAAAATAAAACGAGGTAGAAGGTGAGTGAAAAATCTTTGGGCGTTTTGTAAAAGAAAGGAAGAAACGAGAATAAAGATGGAAGGAAAACGGAGATATTTGAAAAGAGAAAGTTTTCAGAAGAGAAGTTCTTTTTTTAAAGTATGATATAAAGAGAAGTCATGATAACTAACATTCTAATTT
This sequence comes from Agave tequilana, assembly GCA_038442645.1. Lineage (NCBI taxonomy): Eukaryota > Viridiplantae > Streptophyta > Magnoliopsida > Asparagales > Asparagaceae > Agave > Agave tequilana. The sequence goes on along the minus strand of JAVJIF010006299.1, from coordinate 38,370 downwards.
ACTAACTTACTACTCTCGTTGGGTCATGCATGCCTCATATTGATTCATCTGCAATGGTATGTCTTGCTTTGCCAAGTCCTTGTGTTGTCCCATATCAAAGTTGTTTCTCATCTAGGCTAGTTGCCTCCTTGAATCATTGGCTCCTTAAATAGATTTTCAACAGTGGAACAAGGATAGTCACTTTTAACGATGCTCAGAAACATACAAGATTCATTAGTCCATCAAAGCTATAATAAAGCGGGTATGAAATAAGAAATTTGTAATGTAGTCATTGGCATAGTGAAGTGCTCCATCTTCATGTTCCATTAAGGCACTTGTTCTAAAGACAAGGCTCTAAGTGAGGCTCACATGAATCATATGGAGGGAGAACTTAGCATTTGTAAAGAATATAAAAATAACTCATCTTCATTGGGAGTGAGATAGACTTGTAATTTGCAAGACTAAAAAGAAGAAAGTATCCAATGAATCATGTGAGTTAGCAATCACCCAAGAGTTAGTAGTTAGTCAAATTAAAAGTTAGTTAGTCATGTAAATAAATTAGCTAGACATGGAAATAAAGAACAAGAAACAATTCATTGTAGAAGTGAAATAGAAGAAAATAAAAGCTTAAAGAAAATAATGCACTAGAACAAGAGAAGATAGAAGATTGAAAGCTTAATCCTTGTATTGCGTTGTCACCGTCTCTAATTACAAAGATTGCTCACTCTCACTCTCTCTTTTCTGAATTCTAGAAGGAGAAAAATAAAATTACATAAGAGACTAAAAGAAAACCTAGAGAAACCCTAACAATTTTCCTATAAACAATGCTCTTTTCTCCTCCCCGATTACAGAGGCCCTAGGGGTCTATTTATAGTATTCATGAGAGGAGGCCATCCCACCTCAGCTCCAGATCAAACGCTGTAGTAACGGCCAGAAGATTGCCGCGATTCGCGGCAAGTGCCGCGATTTCGCGGCAAGTGTCGCGTTTCCGCGGCCGTTTCTTAGCCGCTGTGCTAGCGGATTTTTATGCCTTTCTGTTATATCTCGTATCCCAAGTTGGATCTCCTAGAAACTGAGAATACGCTTTGGATCTGTTCAGACCTGAGCTTTCCTCTTGTGGGCTTTTAAATGATTCTTTAATTCCTCAAAAATCATAATTGTTGGGCCTCCTTCTCCATTAAACATTGGACCTAAAAAAAGAGAGGAAAAAAATAAAAATCTAATATTTTTCAGATAAAGCATAGCATGGTAGTAGAAAATGATGCATAAATGACTCCAATCACACCCTCATACCTAGCTTTTGCTAGTCCCTGAGCAAAATAAGCAAAGAAAAAATTCTAACTAAATTATTACACCACTTTCGAAGGTGACACGATTACACTGGGCTTGTGCAACAAGCCTTTAAACCTCTAGGTTACCCTAGAGGACGAGTTTTGTCTCGTGAGGGTTTTCAGTGGATTACACCCACAAAATCCGTAAAGAAAGAGAAAAAATGTTAGTAATTTGAAAACACATTTTCAAAGAAAAATATTTGAAATATTATTGTAAGTTTTAAGTAATCTATAAGTTATAAGAAAACTGATTTTTCATTCCTAAACTTAGTCTCTATTCAAAAATTTGTTATCAATCAAAGTAAGAAGTCAAATTGTACTTCTCATCTAGTCTATTACTTTACCCTAAGTCATATGCACCTTGTGACCGTGAAAATTTGATTAAGGGTTTTTTTAACTCTAACTCTTATGCCTTATTTATTTATATATATATATTTTTTGGTGGTATTATTCCTTAGTTCTATTAGGCTTTCTAATCTGCCCATGTAACGAGCCTTTAATCGATGACTCCCAAACCAAACGGTCTTTGGACATCGGGTGAGAAAACACCCCAAGGATTTAAGACTCGAGCAAACAAGGCCACAAAACTAAGGATTTTATTATATGAACGAATTTTAGGCGTGAATACTTATGCTTTATTAAGCACAAATACCCAGCTTAATCAGAGGATTTTTTTATTTTTTCTCAAAGTTATCTAATCATCTTTTGCATAAATACCAAGGCTTACTTAGGCCAAAGCATCTAACTAATCAATAATTAGATTTGTTCATCTTTCATAGAAATATTTTTTTCTTTTCTTTTTTTATAAGGCATAAGAATTTTCGTTTTTTTAAACCCTGAGTGTGTAAATGTATGAAGTGTGCATATTTCATTAAGGTAAAGGTCAAGACTAAATTACTTTGACAAATTATCTTCCTAACTCTAAAAATCAAACAAATAATCTTATTTTGACCAAATTTAAGAAATCCTAATTTTGATTTTCCTATTCCTTAAAATTAACTTAATTTCTTACAAAAAAATATGTCAAAATATTGTTTCTATAAAAAAAGTTTTTAAAAGTAAAGAAAATGTTAATTTTTTTTAATAAAAAGTAAAACCTAAGTTATAAAAAACCTAAGTTATGTTAGAACCCTCCCCCACACCTATCTCATGCATTGTTCTCAATGTATGAATTAATGCATAGATGCATGAAAAAGAAGAAAGGGAAGGAAATATTACTTTAAGGTGGTGGTTCTGGTGGTGGTCTGATTGGTCCACGAAATGCGGCCCAATCGACTTTTTGTGGAGTTCGGAGGAACCCACTAGAAATTTCTCTAATATAACCTACTAAAATGATGTATACATGAAGGATTTTTATTAAAAATTTGACCCCATCTAATTTTGAAATTTCATAATTAATTTTGGAGTCAATTTTGTCAACCGCCTTGTCCCAAAATGGAGTTTGAAAAGATGAAATTATTGAATTGAACTTTGGAAGTATGGGAACTAATGTCGACTCAGAAAAATGACTTAAGTCATGTAAAGGTTCAGGAGTCGAGATTGGTTCAGGAAGTTGGTCCAAATCAAGAAGTTGAAACGCAAGTCCACATTCATTTCCCCACAATGGAATGTAACTTAATATTGGTGATTCAAGTTCAAGAATGACAGGTGTGGGAATCAAAACTGACTCTAAAATATTACTCAAGTCGGGTAACAAAACATGAGTCAATATTGATTCGGGAATTTGAACTGGATCACAAAATTGAGAATCTTGGTCACATTTCTCATTGAGTTCAATTTCATAAAAATAAGAACTTGCCAATTTGTCAATAGGACTTTCAAAAGTGTAAAATTGGTCAAGTTCAATATGATGATCATCAAAGATGGGTGATTCAATTTCATGATGAATTGGCACAGGATCCAATGTTGACTCGGGAAAAGATTAAAATCAGGTGAAAACACCGGAGTCATTATTGAATCAGGAAGTAGAATTGAATCACTAAGTTGAGGTTAAGAATCATATTCATTCTTAAGTTCTATTTCAAGAAAGGAATAACTTACCAAACTGTCAATATCATTTTTAAAATTTAGAGTTTGGGCAAGTTCAAATGATTGTGCTGAAATGGAACCTTATTTTCCAAAACAACATGACTCTTCAGCTCTAACAGAATAGTTATCGACATCAGAACTGGCCAAACGGTGAGAACGTAGAGTTTGGACCATCATATCTATGTCATGATTACTAGCGTTTTGAGCCTGAGTCATGGCTTCAAGCATCTTTTCATAGTTTATTGGTTCATCGTTTTGTTGAAAAGATGAAGTGTTGTTTTGGAATTGGTAGTGAAATTGTGAGTCCAACAGATTTTACGATTTTTGTTTGGACTCACGCATACTTATTTTCAAAATTAATGGTTTTCTATTTTGGACTGGTGGAACTGAGTATGAATCTTGGAAATATTGGGGACAATGCATGAGATAAGTGTGGGGAAAGGTTCTAACATGACTAATATAACTTTAAAAAAAATTTGTATATATATAAAAAAAACTTCTTGAAAACTAAGAACAATATTTTGATATATTTTTGTAAGAAATTAAGTAAATTTTAAGGAATAGGAAAATCATAATTAGGATTTCTTACACTTGGTCAAACTAAGATGACTTGTTTGATTTTTAAGGTTAGGAAGAAAATTTGTGAAAGTAATTTAGTCTTGATATTTACCTTGATGAAATATGCACACTAAATACACTTACACACTTAGGGTTTAAAAACAAAGACTCTTATGCCTTATATAAAAAAAAGTATATATGTATGAAAAAAAGAAAAAATAATAAACAAATCTAATTATTGATTAGCTAGGTGCTTTGGCCTAAGCAAGCCTTGGTATTTATGCAAAAGATAATTAGATAAGTTTGAAAATATATATATATATATATATATATATATATATATATAAATCCTCTGATTAAGCTGGGATTTGTGCCTCATGAAGCATAAGTATTCACGCCTAAAAGGGGTATATTTTATAGATAAAAACCTTAGTTTCGTGGCTTTGTCTGCTCGAGTGTTTAAGTCCTTAGAGGTATTTTCTCACCTGGTGCCCTAAAACTGTCTTGTTTGGGTGTCACTGACTAAAGGCTCGTTACATGGGCAGATTAGAAAGCCTAATGAAATTGAGGAATAAATATCACCAAAAATAAATCTAAATAAGGCATACGAGTTAATGTTAAAGAACCCTTAGTCAACTTCACAGTCACAATGGTGCATACGACTCAGGGTAAATTAATAGACTAGATGAGAAAAACAATTTGACTCCTTACTTTGATTGATGATATGTTGTTGAATAGATACTAAGTTTAGGAATGAAAAATTTGATATTTCTATAACTTATAGATTACTTAAACTCTCACAAATATACTTCAAATATTTTCTCTTTTCAAAATGCTTTTCAAAAACACTAATTTTTTCTCTTTCTTTATGGATTTTGTGGGTGCAATCCACTGAAAAACCTCATGAGACAAAACTCATCCTCTAGGGGTAACCTAGAGGTTTAATGGCTTGTTGCACATGCTCAGTGCAATCGAGTGACCTGCGAAAGTGGTCTAATAATTGATTAGAATTAGTCTGATGTTTTGCTCGAGGGCCACCAAAAGATAAGTGTGGGGGTGTGATCAGTCACATATTTTGCATATAATTGTCACCTTACCATACTTTTTAGCTAATAAATCCTATTAATAAGTCTTCTTCTTCTTTGTTTAATGTAGGCCCAATTGCTAAAAGAAAGGAAAGAGAAACAAGCCCAAAAGCCCACCAAATTCTGATTTAATTCAGAATAAATTCGAAATCAAGGAATCAGGGCAAAATCTTGGCATATTAGAGAGGTTGAAAACCGGTTGAAAAGAATCCTCCCAAATCAAACGGTTGAAGCCAACAATCAAAGGCTGTTTCGTCCAATCCTGGAGCAGAAACGAGAAAACCAGAAGCAGATACAGGAGAATCACCAAACCAGGAGAGCCACTCAATTGGTGTGGCCAACTGGCCACACCAGGGCCACGGAACGCAGCCCTAGCCGCGTTTTCGCGGCTTTGTTGTGTCAGTTGGGGGAGCGTTTGCTCCCCCAATCTTCTCAGGATCTCTCCCCTCTGGTTTTTCCCTATAAATACCAGTTTCAACAGAGCAAAAAGGAGCAAAGACTAGAATTAGAATTTTTGTTTATTCTTTAAGGATTTAGGCTCTTTGTTAGATAGTGTAAAAGTTGTATTTTATTTTGCAATTTGTAGTTCAGTACAAATACTTGTGAGAGAGAGGAATTGAGTGCTTGTAACTTGAAGATTGAAGTGACATCAATACAAGACTCGAGCTACATTTTATTCTACTCATTTTACGGTATGTTTTACTTTAATTACTTGCATTGTTTCTTGTTTCCCATGAGTAGCTAAATCGGTTTTTCTGGGCTCACTATTGTACCTCTCTCCAATTCTTCTTCTTTTCTGATTTTCATTTTAAAGACCCAATGAATCATTTGCATGCCTAACTTAAAGCCTTTCTTCTTGAAAGTGTTCTTGAAGGCACATGAGGATGGGTTTGGATTTTTAAACTCCTACTTCTTTTATGAACGTTTCTTGAACTATTTTTATTCCATACTTGCTTCTTCGCGCTTGATGATTTAACATTCAATTCAAAACGTTTTCTTAAAGAAAATGTTGGCCCAAGGGTACAATCACCCGGTTTTTGAGTTTTGATGATTACAAAACATATATAGTTATTTGTACTAATCATATTTTAGTGTTTAAGTGTGTTTCAGGGTTCTAAGGATTGAAGTTGTGTTCTTCCCTAAAGGAAGGTACTTTTGACTCAAGATGACTCAATTCGGGTTCAAGAATTCAAGCTATACAAAATTTCATGGAGAAGTCCTAATTTGAAGATCATGTAGTCACCTAGAACCTTTGTAAGAATTAATTTGTTAAAGAATGAGGTTATGATATGTTGGCTCAAGAAAACACACACACTTTCATTTTTCAAAAAATACGGTTTTTGTTTTGGATAGTTAGATTAGGTGCATGTCTTGGTTATTATACATATCTCTAAATATTTAATATTTTTATATGTTGTTTATTTCATGTATACCAACCCTTGTAGCTTGCTACCTAATCATATAGCCATTTAAAATTATTTTAAAAATTCTCCCAAGTTCAAAATTTTTCCTATAAAAATTCTGTTTCAGGCCCAACGGTAGACCGGGCGGTCGACCGGATCCATTTCAGGCCTGATTGGTCTACCGCACCGGTCGGTCGACCGGGCCTTGTGGTCTTGGCGTTCACGTTTGTGCACGTCTGTCGGTCGACCGGACCGGTCGACCGACTAAAAGACCCTAGCTCTCGGGTTTTGTCGGTCGACCGGGCCAGTCGACCGACAGAACAAATTTATTATTTTTGTTTAGCCTCCGGTCGACCAAGTCCAATGGCTAGTTTGCCAATGGACTGCCGGTCGACCGGGCCGGTCGACCGACAACCGCCAGCAGCCCCAACGGCTAGTTTTCTGAGTTTTGTTTCTTGGATTTGATTGTGATGTTTATGACTGCTATCTCTGAATTTTTGGGGGCTATTTCCTGACCTATTTGCCTAGCCTAAATGATGATTTGCTCATGGCAAATCCCTATAAATAGATGGCATTGGTCACTTGTTAAAATGAAGAAAAATCCCCTTGTTTTCAAGTTTCCAAAAGAAAAAAAAGTTTTCAAAGCTCTCAATTTTCTAAGGGCATTCTTGGTTACTATTTTTCAGTTGTTTTCAAGCTATTTATTACTACTTTACAACTGAATTTTTCTCACTACACTTCTTGAGCCAAAAATCTTTCCCATTCAATAAGGAAGTTGTAAGAGAGAAGCTTGTGGTCTTGTTGATCACCTTGTTACTTATTCTATCTTGTGTTGAGATCCCTCTTGTGTAGAGGATTGGATTGGTGGGAGTTCGGTACTCTGGTCTTGTGTAGATCTCTTGTAGTTCCTTTGAGGATATAGTGGAAATCCTTCACGGTGGTGAAGGCGGGGACGTAGAGCGGTGGCTCGAACCTCGAAACAAATCCCTTGTGTTTATTATTGGTTTCCTTATTATTTTTTATTGCTTTACATTTCTATCTTGTGATATCTCTTGTGTGCACTTCATTATTGCATCCATTTCATTATTTGCATTTTCTGGTCTTTACTCATCTCAACAAGAAAGCATTTACGCGCCTTAACTCATAATCTAGAGGAATCAAAGAGGAAAAGTTCTAGCGCCCTTCACGGAAAATTCGGCTTCAATTTCCTGTTTTGAGTGACCGATTGCATCATACTTTCATACTTGTTTAAAAGATCATTAGATTAACATTAACACCTATTCACCCCCCTCTAGGTGTTTTTCAATTGGTATCAGAGCTTTGGTCTCTAGGCTCTTGGCTTAACAACCTTAGAGAGATCCTATATTACTAATCACACTATTCATTTTTCATCCTCATACACTTAGTAAAAATGGCCAAAGGAATTAAGACCCACCCAAGTTTGATGGCCTTAACTTTCCCATATGGAAGGTTAAGATGACCGTGTTTTTTTGCAATCCTTAGGAAGCCGGGTTGCAAAGGCAGTGACCAAACCTTTTAATGCACCCACCGATGATGAGGACACTTGGTCCGATATTGAGATGAAAGAGTTTGACGCTAATGCTAGGGCAAACTATGCCTTGCTTCAAGCTCTTAATGACGATGATATTTCTAGAGTCATTCATTGCAAATCCACCCATGAGATTTAGACTCACTTACTTGTCACTCATGAGGGAACTTCAAAGTAAAGCGGGCAAAAATCGACCTTCTTCGTTCCCAACATGAAAACTTTTCTATGCAAGAGAATGAAACCATAGATGATATGGTTACTAAATTTACAAAGATTACTAATGAACTTTCTTCTTTAGGTGACGTCATTGACAATGACCAAAGAGTAAGGAAGATCATCCGTACACTCCCTCCATCTTGGGAAGTCAAACCCACAACTTTGAAGGAACTCAATGACAAGGAAGAAATGGAGCTTATAGGTCTGTTCCAAAGCCCAACGACGGTAAGGAGTTATGGTATCTTGATAGTGGTTGCTCAAGGCACATGACTTGGGATATCGATAACTTCGCAACCCTATCAAGATACCATGAAGGTGGAACCGTCACCTTCGGAGATGATGCCAAAGGAAAGATCATTGGTATTAGTAATGTTAAACTTGATACATCTCCTTTAATAGAAAATGTTGTTTTAGTTGATGGCCTCAAGCATAATCTCTTGAGTGTTAGTCAACTTTGTGACAAAGGCTTTAATGTTATTTTTGATGATCTAGTATGTAGTGTTATTGATAGACAATCCAATGCATGTATATTTTTCGGATTTCGTGAAAACAATGTATACATGATTGACATGTCTAATATGCTATGCAATGCTACTTGTTTGAAAGCCCTCGATGATGACTCTTGGTTGTGGCATAGGAGATTAGGCCACATTTCTTTTGACCATCTATCTAGATTAAACAACAAGGAAATGGTGAAAGGTATTCGTTACTTGAACTTTGAAAAGGACCGCATTTGCGATGCATGCCAACTTGGGAAGCAAACTAAGTCCTCTTTCAAGTCAATCAAGGATATCATGACATCACGACCTTTGGAGTTGATCCATATGGATTTATTTGGTCCTACACAAACCAAAAGTCTAAGTGGGAATCGTTTTGCTTTTGTTTTAGTTGATGATTTCTCGCATTTTACTTGGGTTTTATTTTTAGAGCACAAAAATCAAGCCTTTTCATATTTTCAAGCCTTTAGAAAAGAGTTGAAAAGGAAAAAGATTCTTCTATTTTAAGAATAAGAAGTGATAGAGGTGGTGAATTCAATAACCAACCATTTACCCTTTTTGTGAAGAACATGGAATTAAGTATGAACTATCTTGTCCTAGAACTCCACAACAAAATGGAGTCGTTGAGAGAAAAAATCGTACATTACAAGAGATGGCTAGGATAATGATAAATGAATATGGTCTCCCTCATTATCTATGGGCCGAGGCCGTTAACACATCTTTCTACATATCAAATAGGGTTTTCTTATGCAAAAACACTTCAAAAACATCTTTTGAGATTTATTTTTCTAGAAAGCCAAATGTTTCATACTTTAAAGTTTTTGGTTGTAAATGTTTTGTTTCGAATACTAAAGATAATTTAGGTAAATTTGATGCAAAATCTTATGAAGCAATTTTTGTTGGTTACTCTAACACTAGTAAAACTTATAGAGTTTTCAATAAGCCATCTTTTGACTATTGAAGAATCTATACATGTAAAGTTTGAGGAATCTAATATGTTTGTTGAGAATGTTGTAGAAATAGATTTCCTAAATGAAGACATGGAGAAAATTTCTTTGAAGGACTCACCTACACTTGAAGACATGCCAAAGGATGATGAAGAAATCGAAGTTCAAGAAGTTGAAGTGAAGACTACTCAACCACTTCCCAAAGATTGGAGATTCAATCCATATCATCTCAAGGATCTTATTATAGGTGAAGTATCAAAAGGGTAACTACTCGTTCTAAACTTCATGATCTTTGTGGGAACTATGCATTTATTTCTTACTTTGAACCAAAGAACATCCTCGAAGCCGAGGGCGACTCATATTTGTTGCTAGCCATACAAGAGGAGCTCAATCAATTTGAGCGCAACCAAGTTTGGCATCTTGTTCCTAGGCCCCACGATAGACCAACAATTGGTACTAAGTGGATCTTTAAGAACAAGTTGGATGAGTCAGAAAATGTTGTTAGGAATAAAGCTAGGTTAGTGGCCCAAGGTTACACTCAAGTCGAAGGTATCGATTTTGAGGAAACTTTTGCACCCGTAGCACGGCTTGAAGCCATACGGGTGACACTTGCATTTGCTTCATATAAAGTTCTTAAATTTTTTCAAATGAATGTAAAAAGTGCTTTCTTAAATGGACTTATTGAAGAGGAGGTGTATGTTGAACAACCCCCCGGGTTTGTTGAACCTACTCATCCGGATTTTATTTTCAAACTAGACAAAGCTCTTTATAGTTTAAAACAAGCCCCTAGGGCTTGGTATGAAAGACTTTCTTCATTCCTTATTTCTAATTGTTTTAATAAAGAAAAATAGATACTACTTTGTTTACCAAACATGTTAAAAATGATATACTTATTGTTCAAATATATGTTGATGATATCATATTTGGTTCTACTAATGAAAATCTTTGCAAAGCTTTTGAATCATGCATGAAGGAAGAATTTGAGATGTCTATGATGGGCGAGCTTAACTACTTCCTTGGTCTCTAAATCAAGCAAAGGAAGGATGGGATTTTCATAAATCAAGCCAAGTACACAAAGAAACTTATCAAGAGATTTGGGCTTGAAGGGGCTAAGACAAGCAAAACTCCCATGGCTACCACCACAAAGCTTGATAAGGATGAACAAGGTACAAATGTAGACATTAAATTATACCGTAGTATGATTGGTAGCTTGTTGTATTTAACGGCTAGTAGACCGGACATTATGTTTTGTGTATGTCTTTGTGCTCGATTTCAATCGTGTCCTAAAGAGTTCCATTTGATTGGGTAAAACGCGTTATTAGATATCTTAAGGGCTCCATTGAAATGGGTTTGTGGTATCCGAAGACCGGACAATTTTTTATGACAAGTTTTTTCGGATGCCGACTATGCGGGTTGTAGAGTGGATAGGAAGAGTACTAGTGGAACATGTCAATTTCTCGGTAATTGTCTTGTTTCATGGTCTTCCAAGAAACAAAATTCGGTAACCCTCCCAACCGCGCGGAGTATGTTGCGGCGGGGGCTTGTTGTGCATAAGTCTTTTGGATGAAACATACTCTCCTTGACTATGATTTACATTTTGACCATATTAAAATATTTTGTGATAATACTAGTTCTATTCATATGACTAAAAATACAAATCAGCATAGTAACACCAAGCACATTGACATTCGGTATCACTTTCTTAGAGATCATTTTGAGAAAGGTGATATTGACATTGAATATGTTTCTACCGATTTTCAACTTGCCGATATTTTTACAAAACCACTAGACTATGCTAGATTTTTATTTATTTGTGGTGAATTGAATATTTGTGTTATGGAATCATGAAAATTATTTTTTAACAATGTTTACCATTTTTGATGTATGACAAAAAGGGGAGAAAAAGTTAGCTTATTATTATTTTGAGTTTTGAATTTTGCATTTTGAGTTTTGAAAAGTTATTTTTGAGTTTTGAGTTATAAAAAGTTAGTTTTGAGTTTTGAGTTTTAAGTTATAACAAGTTAGTTTTGAGTTTTGAGTTTTGAATTTTGAAGTTTTGGATTTTGAGTTATAAAAGGTTAGTTTTTGAGTTATGAATTTTTGAGTAATATGCTTTGAATTCATACTGTTCTTTCATATATATATAGCTTTTCATATATAGCATGATTTGAGGGGGAGCCCCCAAGCTCCTTCCCATTTTTCCCATTTTTTAAATAACTCATATGTTTTGTCATCATCAAAAAGGAGGAGATTGTTGGCCCAAGGGTACAATCACCCGGTTTTTGAGTTTTGATGATTAGAAAACATATATAGTTATTTGTACTAATCATATTTTAGTGTTTAAGTGTGTTTCAGGGTTCTAAGGATTGAAGTTGTGTTCTTCCCTATGGAAGGTACTTTTGATTCAAGATGACTCAATTCGGGTTCAAGGATTCAAACTATACAACATTCCATGGAGAAGCCCTAATTTGAAGATCATGTTGTCATCTAGAACCTTTGTAAGAATTAGTTTGTTAAAGAATGAGGTTATGATATGTTGTCTCAAGAAAACACACACACTTTCATTTTTCAAAAAATACGGTTTTTATTTTGGATAGTTAGATTAGGTGCATGTCTTGATTATTATACATGTCCCTAAATATTTTATATTTTTACATCTTGTTTATTTCATGTATACCAACCCTTATAGCTTGCTACCTAATCATATAGCCATTTAAAATTATTTTAAAAATTCTCCCAAGTTCAAAATTTTTCCTATAAAAATTCTGTTTCAGGCCCAACGGTCGAATGGGCGGTCGACCGGATCCATTTCAGGCCTGACCGGTCGACCGCCTTATGGTCTTGGCGTGCACGTTTGTGCACGTCTGCCGATCGACCGCACCGGTCAACCGACTGAAAGACTCTTGCTCTCGGGGTTTTATCGGTCGACCGGGCCAGTCGACCGACAGAACAAATCTATTATTTTTGTTTAGCCTCTGGTCGACCGACCGATTGACCGAGTCCAACAGCTAGTTTGCCAATGGACTGCCGGTCGACCGGGCCGATCGACCGACAGCCGCTAGCAGCCCCAACGGCTAGTTTTCTGAGTTTTGTTTCTTGGATTTGATTGTGATGTTTATGACTGCTATCTCTGAATTTTTGGGGCTATTTCCTGACCTATTTGCCTAGCCTAAATGATGATTTGCTCATGGCAAATCCTATAAATAGATGGCATTGGTCGCTTGTTAAAATGAAGAAAAATCCCCTTGTTTTCAAGTTTCCAAAAGAAAGAAAAGTTTTCAAAGCTCTCAATTTTCTAAGGGCATTCTTGGTTACTATTTTTTAGTTGTTTTCAAGCTATTTATTACTACTTTACAACTGAATTTTTCTCACTACACTTCTTGAGCCAAAAATCTTTCCCATTCTATAAGGAAGTTGTAAGAGAGAAGCTTGTGGTCTTGTTGATCACCTTATTACTTGTTCTATCTTGTGTTGAGATCCCTCTTGTGTAGAGGATTGGATTGGTGGGAGTTCAGTACTTCGGTCTTGTGTAGACCTCTTGTAGTTCCTTTGAGGATATAGTGGAAATCCTTCACAGTGGTGAAGGCGGGGACGTAGAGCGGTGGCTCGAACCTCGAAACAAATCCCTTGTGTTTGCGATTGGTTTCCTTATTGCTTTTTATTGCTTTACATTTCTATCTTATGATATCTCTTGTGTGCACTTCATTATTGCATCCATTTCATTATTTGCATTTTTCGGTCTTTACTCTTCTCAACAAGAAAGCAATTACGCGTCTCAACTCATAATCTAGAGGAATCAAAGAGAAGAAGTTCTAGAGCCTTTCACGGGGAATTCGGCTTCAATTTCGTGTTTTGAGTGACTGATTGCATCATACTTTCATACTTGTTTAAAAAGATCATTAGATTAGCATTAACACCTATTCACCCCCCCTCTAGGTGTTTTTTCAGAAAATAGTTCACTTTTTCAACCATCTTATATACTTTACTTCAAACTTTCTAAAGTCAACCTTAAGTTTTGCCTATGATCAAGTTGAGGCACTAAGGATTTCAATAGAAGAATAAACGGTTGAGTAGTAAGATAGTGAGTGATTAGTCTCTAATTTTGCATAATTTGTATCACATCTTCACATTGATTTCATATTAAATTATGCTAATAAATCTTTGCTTGCTTTATTCTAGGTCCATGGTGTGCAATGAAGAAGAAGACCCTAAATCACCATTTAATTGGTGATTAAAGGCCTATTAAAGATAGCCATTAACCTAAAGAGCTGATTCTGTCAAAAATAGGGGCTGCAAAATCAAAACCGGGCACAAGGCCTGACAGGGGATAGACGGGACCGCGCGCAGCTCGAAGCGCCACGCGGGCGGCCCTATTATGGCCGCTGCCCCGGCCGCGTTTTGGGCCAGGGCCTGTCCCCTGGCCTCCCTCTTCCCTGGTGGCTATAAATACCCCCTGGGGTTTCAGAGCAAAATATACAGAGTTTTAGGGTAGTTTTCATTTCCATGTTGTAGTTTAGTTTAGGTTAGGTTAGTTCTTCTTCTTTCCCATTATATTTTCTTTTTGTTTTAGATCTTGTATTAGGAGAAAGAGTGATACATGAGTGGAATGCAAGAGTACTTGTAAGAGAAGGTGACAAGCTATGAAAGGTGCCATCTTTACCTCTCTTTATTTTCTATCTAACTTCTTTTACATGTGTAGCTAGTCTTAATTCTCATGGCAACTAACTACTAACCACCAACTTGCTAACTTCTTATGATAATCCACATGAATCTAATAGCCTCGTTTTGGCCTTGCTCTTGCAAGAGCCATTGATGGCTCATGATGATGGATCTAACACTCTAACTTCCTAACCACTAACAAGCTAACATTACTTTACTTCATGCTTGCTCTTATCGGGTTTTGATGATTTAAGTGTAGGTTGCACTTGTTTGTTGAGTTGGGTTGTGACGAGTTACATATGGGTCATGCTTTGAATCGCTCTTGAACCAAGGACTAGTGATGGCCAATGATACATGTGAGGCAACTATCACTAAGAGGTAAGCGTGTTGGTGGAGTGATTAGTAGTTAGTAGCCGTAAGTTTTCTTGCTCTTTCATTTGTTTTAGAAATATATCCAAAAATCACAAACATATTCTTTTCTATGTTTCCCACTTCTTTGTGTTTCACCGTACTTCTCTTTTCATTCTTTGTTTTCTTTTCTTTTCATTCTTTCAAACTTTGAAGAACTTTTAACAAACACGTGAATCAACCGGTAAAGCTTCTATCGCCTCCCGTCCTTGTGGATTCAACTCGTTTTAGCCTCTATGCTATAACGGAAGTATCGAGGAAGCCAAAGCACACACACTTTAAATCTTAACTTCAAAATATACACTTTTTATGCGCGCGATTTTACCCCGATCAAATTTTGGCGTTGTTGGGGATAGGAGCGGTTTGATTTCACAAGTTTGTTAACTTTTCTTCTTTGTTTTTTGGTGTGCAGGTTAAATTTTAGCATTGCAGAAGTCCACACTGCTCAAGTGTGGTCGGGTAACTTCTTTACATTCATATACTCTGCTGCTAATTTTGTTTATATTACTTGTACACTGTAAATAATTTTAAGAAGCAAAATACAGAAATTGGATGCTTTAAAATGGATTAGACATTTGCATCTAGGCACGTGTCAATTTTCATTGCAATATACTGTATTTTGTTCTTATGTTGTTGTGATAGGAGGTGTACATATGGCATTGCATATAGTATAGGACAAACACTTCAGTGATTTACTCGCTTTTTTGTGTTCATGCTTATCTATATTGCACACTTGCACAAATTTAACTTAAGGGCAACACCTAATACAACATAAGGTGGGGAAGTTATTACCCTCCCTTAGCCCAAAAATCACCTCCCTACTCACATAACCCAAGCCTAATAAAAATTGCTAGGCGTTGACCCCTAGGGACATCTCGGACTCATTTAGGAGATTGACCTAAGGGGGAAGTTGTTAGAAGTTGACTCTTGTCAAATCGGTATCTAAGATTGGGGATTGAGAGGCGAAACCTCGAAGAACAGTGGTTTGGCATAATTAGACCCGTTGCTCCGGCACGGATACCTCCCACTGATCTTGCCACTACCTGGCCGATTAACTCGTGGTCAGCATCCGACAATATACCCCCTGTGGATAGTCTAACAAGTTAGGAGTCGTCTAGGTCTAAGTCAACCCTAGCATAGGCTTGTTTTATTTTTCTTTATTTATTTGTTTGTTTGTTTGCTTGTTTTCTACTTTTTTGTAAATTATGATATGGAGTTTAACCACAACAATTCTTTCAATCCTAATATGAATCCATATTTTACTCCGACCTCATTTGATTCGGATAACTCTGACCCGGCTATGTACAACATGAACCAACCATTTATGCTGAGTTGGGATTATCCGAATCAATATGACCCATATCCTCAACCATATGACTATAATTTTCAAAATAATTTCAACTCTTCACAGAGTCAATGGGGATTCACCTCCCCCGAGTCAGATTTTCAACCATATAGTCCACAATTTTCACAACATTCATTCCCCAATTTTGCTTCATATCCTCCTTTTTCTGAGCCACCTATTGAAGAAAAATCATCATTACAAAGGACTTTAGAAGAAGCAATAGAGGCCTAAAAATAATTTGAAAACAATATGGCCTCATCATGTCCACAAAATTTCCAAAATTCATATAGTTCTTTTTCAGAACCAATCAAAGAAAAATCATTGTGGGAAAAAACTATGGAATTCGTACAAGATACCGAGCGCATAATGCAAAATACGATTGACTTCCCATGTCCATCAAATGTTCAAGAATCTTGTCATTTTGGAAATTCAGCTTCAATTTTATCATACCAACCTGAACTTGACCAATATCCAATTCCTGATACTTTGGCAAGTTATCCATTTCCTAAAATTGAACTTGAAGATGAATGTGAACCTGAGCTTCAAGTTAGCAATTCGAGCCCATTCCTTGAATTAATATCGACTCCTGTAGTGTTACCTATAATAAGTGACGTTCTTGAGCAAGTTTTGATTCCCATACTTCCTAAATTTGACTCGATCGTTTCACACCCATTCACATTCCTTCCGTGGCCAAAAATCAAGATTCAATTTCATTACATCCATTTGAACTTGCCCAAAATTTTGAAACCACCTTGACATTTTAGTAAGTTATCCTTTTCTCGAAATTGAACTTGATCTTGAATGTGATCCTGAACCTCATATTAGTAATTCCATTTCACTTTTTGATTCAATAATGACTCCGGTATCTTTACCAGATTTTTTTCTCTATTCCGGAGTCAACATTGAATCCTGTACCAGTACACCGTGAAATGGAATCACCAATCTCTTATGATCACACTTCATTAATGGGGACAATGTGTGAACATCAATTCTTTGGTCTGGACCCTATTTTTGAACCAATTTCGACTCTCATTGTTGACTCTTGACTTGATCTGAGTCAACTTCCCGAGTTGGTATCGGTTTTTGTTCCTGTTCCATTTGAGTCCAAATCAATCATCTCTCAAAATCACACTTCATTGTTGGACAAGAATGTTGAAGAAAATGACTCTATAATTATTTTTGAAAATTTGAAATTAGATGGGGATAAAATTTTCAATAAGACCATTCAATCAATCATTCTTTTATTGGGCCATGTTAGAGAGGTCATTGGTGGTTTCCTTCAAGTTTCACGATATTTTGATTGGGTAGCAACGATTAGCCCAGTCAGACCACCACCGGAACCACCACCATGAGGTAATCTTCCTTCCCTCTCCATTTGTTTCATGTCTATACACATTCACGATGCATTGAGGACAATGACTGACATAAGTGTGGGGGAGGGTTTACTAACATAATTAGTTTTACATTTTCTTTCTTTTACACTTCTTTTTAAATAAATTAAAAAAATTTAGAAACTCTTTTTTTTTTTTTTTTACAAAACATTTTGAAACAAGAGAAATATTTTTTGATTTATTTTTAAGAAATTAAGATTATCTTAGGAATTAGGAAGACCTAAAATTATGAAATTTTAAACCGAGTCAAAATAATAGATCTTGTTTAAATTCTAAGATAAGAAAGTAAAATTGAAAGATAATTTGATCTTGAATTTTTTACCTTAGATTTATGCACTCCATACTTACACAATTTTTGGGATTGAAACAAAGACTAAAATTGTCATAAAAAATATATATTAAAAAAATTATGATAATAAAAATCACTTATTGAAGTTGGGTAATTATGCCTCAGGAAGCATGATTATTCATACCTAAAATGGTGAACAAAAAAATAAAATAACCCCCTTTAATTTTGTGGCCTTGTTTACTCGAGTCCTTAAGTCCGAGGGATATTTTCTCATTTGGTGCCCTAAGACCATCTAGTTTGGGAGTAACCGGCTAAAGGCTCACTACCTGGGTAAATAATAAAGCCTAAAAAAAATAAGAGAAGAAAAAAGAAAAAATAAATAAATAAAAAATAATATATATTAAATAAATGGCATGAAAGTTTGAGTCGATATCCCAATAATCTTCACAGTTCACAAAGTGCATATTTTTCTAAGAGTTTTATGAAAGATCAAAGAGTCAATTCAATTTTAAATTCTTACATTTAATTATAACAAGATTTTTTTTTTGCATTTTGACTTGGCTTAAGAAAGAACAATTTTTTGTTAACCTCTGACCTTGAATCACTTATATTTTCACAAAAATACTTCAACTCTTTTCTCTATTTCAAAAAGCATTTTCAAAATACTAACATTTAATTTCTTTCTTTATGAATTTTGTGGGTGTAATCCGCTGAAAACCCTCAGGAGACAAAACTCCTCCTCTATAGGAAACTTAGAGGTTTAACGGCTTGTTGTGCATGCTCAGTGCAATCGCGTCACCTGCGAAAGTAGTGTAATAATTCCTTAGTTTTTTGTTTTGCTTGGAACGAGCAAAAGACAAGTGTGGGGGTGTGATTAGTCTCTAATTTTGCATAATTTGTATCACATCTTTCACATTGATTTCATATTAAATTCTACTAATAAAGCTTTGCTTACTTGATTCTAGGTCCATGGTGTGCAATGAAGAAGAAGACCCTAAATCACCATTTAATTGGTGATTAAAGGCCTATTAAAGATAGCCATCGACCTAGAGAGCTGATTCTGTCAAAATCAGGGGCTGTAAAATCAAAACTGGGCACAGGGCCTGACAGGGGACAGACGGGACCGCGCGCGGCTCGAAGCGCGCGCGCGCGCCCTAGTATGGGTTTTGGGCCAGGGCCTGTCCCCTGGCTCCCCTCTTCCCTGGTGGCTATAAATACCCCCTGGGGTTTCAGAGCAAAAATATACAGAGTTTTAGGGTAGTTTTCATTTCCATGTCGTAGTTTAGTTTAGGTTAGGTTAGTTCTTCTTCTTCCCCATTGTATTTTCATTTTGTTTTAGATCTTGTATTAGGAGAAAGAGTGATGCATTAGTGGAATGCAAGAGTACTTGTAATAGAAGGTGACAAGCTATGAAAGGTGCTCTCTTTACCTCTCTTTATTTTCTATCTAACTTCTTTTACATGTGTAACTAGTCTTAATTCTCATGGCAACTAACTACTAACCACCAACTTGCTAACTTCTTATGCTAATCCACATGAATCTAATAGCCTCGTTTTGGCCTTGCTCTTGCAAGAGCCATTGATGGCTCATGATGATGGATCTAACACTCTAACTTCCTAAACCACTAACAAGCTAACATTACTTTACTTCATGCTGGCTCTTATCGAGTTTTGATGATTTAATTGTAGCTTGCACTTGTTTGTTGAGTTGGGTTATGATGAGTTACATATGGGTCATGCTTTGAATCACTCTTGAACCAAGGACTAGTAATGGCCAATGATACATGTGAGGCAACTATCACTAAGAGGTTAGCGTGTTGGTGGAGTGATTAGTAGTTAGTAGCCGTGAATTTTCTTGCTCTTTCACTTGTTTTAGAAATATATCCAAAAATCACAAACATATTCTTTTCTATGTTTCCCACTTCTTTGTGTTTCACCGTACTTCTCTTTTCATTCTTTGTTTTCTTTTCTTTTCATTCTTTCAAACTTTGAAGAACTTTTAACAAACACGTGAATCAACCGGTAAAGCTTCTATCGCCTCCCGTCCTTGTGAATTCGACTCGTTTTAGCCTCTATGCTATAACGGAAGTATCGAGGAAGCCAAACACACACACTTTAAATCTTAACTTCAAAACATACACTTTTTGTGTGCGGTTTTACCCCGATCAGTGAGCCCAGAATTTCTCCTTCTTATATTTAAAACAACCAAATAATTTTCAAAGTTTTTTAAATCACCTTCTCTAAAGCCTTCTCCAAAGTTGCAATTTCTCTTTTATTCATTTCCCTTCTCTCCATTCTTCTTTTCAACTAAAAAACGAGCACAATTCTTTTGTTATTAAACAAAACACCGAAAAGCTTTCATCGCATTCCTCCTCATGGACCCGACCCGTTAGCCCGAAGCTACACGGTATACTTTTTTTTTTTATAAGGCATAAGAATCTTCGTTTTTTTGAACCCTGAGTGTGTAAGTGTATGAAGTGTGCATATTTCATTAAGGTAAAGGTCAAGACTAATTTACTTTGACAAATTATCTTCCTAACTCTAAAAATCAAACAAATTATCTTATTTTGACCAAGTTTAAGAAATCCTAATTTTGATTTTCCTATTCCTTAAAATTGACTTAATTTCTTACAAAAAAATATGTCAAAATATTATTTCTATAAAAAAGTTTTTAAAAGAAATGAAAATGTTAATTTTTTTTAATAAAAAGAAAAACCTAAGCTATAAAAAACCTAAGTTATGTTAGAACCCTCCCCCACACCTATCTCATGCATTGTTCTCAATGTATGAATTAATGCATAAATGCATGAAAAAGAAGAAAGGGAAGGAAATATACCTTAAGGTGGTGGTTCCGGTGGTGGTCTGATTGGTTCACGAAATGCGGCCCAATCGACTTTTTGTGAAGTTTGAAGGAGCCCACCAGAAATTTCTCTAATATAACCCACTTAAATGATGTATACATGAAGAATTTTTATTAAAAATTTGACCCCATCTAATTTTGAAATTTCATAATTAATTTCGGAGTCAATTTTGTCAACCGCCTTGTCCCAAAATGGAGTTTGAAAAGATGAAATTATTGACTTGAACTTTGGAAGTATGGGAACTAATGCCGACTCAGAAAAATGACTTAAGTCATGTAAAGGTTCAGGAGTCGAGATTGGTTCAGGAAGTTTGTCCAAATCAAGAAGTTGAAACGCAAGTCCACATTCATTTCCCCACAATGGAATGTAACTTAATATTAGTGATTCAAGTTCAAGAATGATAGGTGTGGGAATCAAAACTGACTCTAAAATATTACTCAAGTCGGGTAACAAAATAGGAGTCAAATTGATTCAGGAATTTGAACTGGATCAGAAAATTGAGAATCTTGGTCACATTTCTCATTGAGTTCAATTCATAAAAAAGAGAACTTGCCAATTTATCAATAGGACTTTCAAAAGTGTGAAATTGGTCAAGTTCAATATGATGATCATCAAAGATGGGTGATTCAATTTCATGATGAATTGGCACAGGATCCAATGTTGACTCGGGAAAAAGATTGAAATCAGGTAAAGTCACCAGAGTCATTATTGAATCAGGAAGTAGAATTGAATCACTAAGTTGAGGTTCAGAATCATATTCATTCTCAAGTTCTATTTCAGGAAAGGAATAACTTGCCAAACTGTCAATATCATTTTCAAATTTAGAGTTTGGGCAAGTTCAAATGATTGTGCTGAAATGGAACCTTATTTTTCAAAACAACATGACTCTTCAGCTCTAACAGAATGGTTATCGATATCAGAACTGGCCAAATAGTGAGAACGTAGAGTTTGGACCATCATATCTATGTCATGATTACTAGCGTTTTGAGCCTGAGTCATGGCTTCAAGCATCTTTTCATAGTTTAATGATTCATCATTTTGTTGAAAGATGAAGTGTTGTTTTGGAATTGGTAGTAAAATTATGAGTCCAACAGATTTTGTGATTTTTTGTTGGACTCACGCATACTCATTTTCAAAATTCATGGTTTTCTATTTTGGACTGGTGGAACTGAGTATGATCTTGGAAATATTGTGGACAAGGTGGATAAGGAGGACAAATTGGTTGAAAATTGGACTCGGGGGAGGTGAATCCCCACTAACTCTGTGAGGAGTTAAAATTATTCTGAATTATGATTATAAGATTGGGGGCATGGGTTATATTGATTCAGATAAGACCAATCCAGCATACTAGGCTGGTTAAAATTATGATATGTCGGGTTGGTAATATCCGAAAAAGAGGTTGGTGTGTAATATGGATTACTATTAAAATTGAAAAAATTGTTATTATAAGTCATATCACACAAATAAACACAAACAAAGAAAAAAAACAAATAAGCATACAAAAGAAAAAAATTCTAATCTAAGTTAGGGTAGACCTTTGACCTAGATGAACTAGTTAGACTGTCCATAGGAGGTATAATGCAGACTTTGACCACAAGCTAATTAGCCAGGTCAGGGCAAGATTGGTGGGAGGTTATCCGTCAAAGACGCTTCTTAATTAAGTAACCACCAACCTTCGGGCTTTCGGCCCTTAATCCCCTTCCTAAACACTGATTTGGCAGGAGTCAAATTCTAACATCTTTCCCCCTTAAGATAATCTCTTAATTGAGTCTGAGATGTCCCTAGGGCCAACATCTACTCATTTTTTATTAAAAAAGCTTGGAATGTGAGTGCTTGGAATCTAATTTTTGGGCCAAGGAAGGGTGATTAAATCCCCACCTTATCTTGTTATTGGGTGATGCCCTTAAGATCAATTTGTGCAAGTGTACAAGATATGCAAACAAGATTCACTCAAAGCGATTAACTCAACCAAGAGATGAGTCATATTCTCAATGCAATGCGAACATACCTTGCTCTAACACTCTTCAATAGTAAAGTAAATGAATTGAAAAGACACGTGCCTAAAATGCAAACGTCTAGTCAATTTTTGAATTTTTTCAACAAATGTTTTACGGTTGGTTTATTAGCAGGCTCCTGGTGATGGCATACAAGAAATAAATTTTGCAAAAAATTATAGTTTTGTAAAGCAAGGAGCCCTGCACAAGCCAGTCAGTAGTGACTCCTTTTTGCCGCGGATCCACGACCAGAGCCGAGGAAACGCGGCAATCCAGAGGGTGATTGGTTTCTCTGCTTTCTAGAACAGAGGCCCAAGACCACTTATATGTTACTGCAATCTTTTTTTTCTGTTTTCCCTGACCTGTAACTTGCAATAGAGAAGAAAAATTCGTTTTAGTTCCAAAAATTCAATAAAAATTGTTACCCTCCCTGGCAAGGGTGCTAAAAATTGATTGAAAAAATCAAAGAGTTAAGAGTTTACCATGTAGTTTCGGGCTAACTGGTTGTGTCCACGAGGAGGAATACGATGAAAGCTTTTCGGTGTTTTGTTTAGTAACAAAAGAATTGTGCTCTCGTTTTTTAGTTGAAAGAAGAATAGAGAAAAGGGAAATGAATAAAAGAGAAATTGCAACTTTGGAGAAGGCTTTGGAGAAGGTGATTTAAAAAACTTTAAAAATTATTTTGTTGTTTTAAATATAAGAAGGAGAAATTCTGGGCTCACTATCTCACTACTCAACTGTTTATTCTTCTATTGAAATCCTTAGTGCCTTAACTTGATCATAGGCAAAACTTAAGGTTGACTTTAGAAAGTTTGAAGTAAAGCATATAAGATGGTTGAAAAAGTGAACTCTTTTCTTTAAGAAAACGTTTTGAATTGAATGTTAAATCATCAAGCACGAAGAAGCAAATATGGAATAAAAATAGTTCAAGAAACGTTCTTAAAAGAAGTAGGAGTTTAAAAATCCAAACCCATCCTCATGTGCCTTCAAGAACACTTTCAAGAAGAAAGGCTTTAAGTTAGGCATGCAAATGATTCATTGGGTCTTTTTCATGAAAATCAGAAAAGAAGAAGAATTAGAGAGAGGTACAATAGTGAGCCCAGAAAAACCGATTTAGCTACTCATGGGAAACAAGAAACAATGCAAGTAATTAAAGTAAAACATACCGTAAAATGAGTAAAAAGAAATGTAGCAAGATTCTTGTATTGATGTCACTTCAATCTTCAAGTTACAAGCACTCAATTCCTCTCTCTCACAAGTATTTGTACTGAACTACAATTGCAAAATAAAATACAACTTTTACACTATCTAACAAAGAGCCTAAATCCTTAAAAAATAAACAAAAATTCTAATCCTACTTCTTCGCTCCTTTTTGCTATGTTGAAACTGGTATTTATAGGGAAAACCAGAGGGGGGAGATCTTGAGAAGATTGGGGGAGCAAGCGCTCCCCCAACTGACACAACAAAGCCGCGAAAACGCGGCTAGAAACGCGGCCCTGGTGTGGCCAGTTGGCCACACCTAATTGGGTAGCTCTCCTGATTTGGTGATTCTCCTGTATCTTCTTCTTGTTTCTCGTTTCTGCTCCAGGATTTGACGAAACAGCCTTTGATTGTTGGCTTCAACCGTTTGATTTGGGAGGATTCTTTTCAACCAGTTTTTCAACCCTCTGTATGCCAAGATTTTGCCCTGATTCCTTGATTTCGAATTTATTCTGAATTAAATCAGAATTTGGTGGGCTTTGAGCTTGTTCCTCTTTCCTTCTTTTAGCAATTGGGCCTACATTAAACAAAAAAGAAGAAAACTTATTAATAGGATTTATTAGCTAAAAAGTATGGTAAGGTGACAATGTATATGCAAAATATGTGACTGATCAACCACCACAAGAACCATCACTTTTAGGTACCATTTCTTCTTCCCTTTTTTTTTTTTTATGCATTTTTGCATTTCATTCATACATTGAGGATAATGCATGAGATCGGTGTAGGGGGAGGATTTACTAACATACTAACCTAGGTTTTTACTAACAATTTTTCTTTTACAAACTTTTTGAAAAAGAAAATAATATTTTGATTTATTTTGTAAGCAATTAAGTTAATTTTAAGGAATAAGAAAATCATAATTAGGATTTCTTCATACCCAGTCAAAATAAGATTATTTATTTGATTTTTAAGATTAGGAGAAAAAATTAGAAAAATAATTTAGTCTTGATTTTTACCTTGATGAAATTGCATTCTTCATACACTTACACACCTTGGATTAAAAGCAAAGGCTCTTGTGCCTTAAAAATACACACACACACATATGGAAAATAAATAAACCTAATTATTGTTTAACTAGGTGCTTTGGCCTAAGCAAGTCTTGGTATTTACGCGAAAGATATTTAGGTAAGTTTGAAAAAATTTATATATAGATATAGTATATGTATGAGCACATCTAATAATCAACTAGTTAAGTATTAGGGTCTCAAGAAGTCTTGATATTTACACAAAAGAAAATTATATAATTTATACAAAAAAAAAAAAGAAGGACTTAAATGGAAACGAAGTGGTAGTATTTCGAACTTCTTTTTAATATATATATATATATATATATTATATATATATATATATATAATATATATATATATATATATATTAGAGTTGACGAATCCTTAGTTAAAATATTCACGATCACAAATATGCATATGACTTTGGTAAAATAATAGACTAAATGAGAAATTCAGTTTGAATCCTAGCCTAAATTGATAATGAATACTTTCATAGTGAATAAGAATGAATAATTAGATGATCCTAAGACTTATATATTACTTAATTTCTGCAAAAATATTTCAAATATTTTCTCTCTCTTTCAAAAATGAGTTTTCAAAAATACTAACATTTTGTTTTTCTTTCTTTTATGGATTTTATAGGTGTAATTCACTAAAAACCCTCACAAAGACAAAACTCATCCTCTAGGGGAAACCTAGATGTTTAACGGCTTGTTGCACATGTTAAGTGCAACCGTGATTCCTACGAAAGTAATTTAGGTTTGATAGTTTTTCTTTTTATTTTTTTGAGGATGATCAAAAGATAGTGTGGGGTGTGATTGCATCTCAATTTTACATTATTATTGTCACAGTTGCACATTTATCCTTGATTATTCCTTATTTAACTTTTCTATTTAACCCTCTTTTTATTATCGTTTGTAGTTACTTAAATGGAAGATAAGGATAGAGGAAGCTTCTATTTTTTCCCTCATCCTATCTAAATTTGGATTTCAATTTAAATCAATTTGAAATCAAGAGGAGAAAAGGATATATCATCTTCATAATTCAAACTCAAAATCAAAAATATATTTCTAGAAGATGGATGGGACAAAACTATCCTGATTGGAGATAAGGAGGAGAATTTAAATTTAAATTCGGATTAAGAGATAACTTGCTTCTCAAGTTATTTAGAAAAGATGATATTTTAAAATCCAGGTTCAAATAAAGATTCCGTGGATAAATCTCTAGATAGACGGATGAAATAAAGGCAGAGCCAAAAACGCGGCTTTTTGGTGGCCTTCTTTTGGCAGTTGGGTGGTTCTATTAGGATTATCTTCCTATTTTCCCTATAAATAGCACAACAGAAGCAGCAGCAAAAGGTATCTCAAATCTACTCTTGAGATCATAACTTATGATTTTCTTTAGTTCTCTTTTTCGAATTTTTTGGGTAAATTTCTAGTTTTTAATTAGAGAGAAAGATTTGTAAAGGGAAGAAGGAGTTCTTATAATTGACGGTGACAGGTTAAATGAGGGTTCTTCTATTCTTTTACTCAAATTTTTTTCTTTTATTTTACTTGCTTTGTTTACTTTTGCACTTTTTGATTTCATCTACCATACTTTGTAGCTAATTTACTCCTTGGCTTGTTAATCACTCCACCACTACTTCTGATTCTATGTAAGAATAAATTGATTGACTGCATGCTTAACCCTATGATTAGTAAAAGTTCTTGAAGGCACATGATGATAGCTAATTAAATCTATATATATTAATACTTCCCAATGGTGTTTCTTATTATATGCTTAGATAGCTTTGATAATTTAATGTTGAATTTCTATTATTCTTCTTATTCTATACTTAGAAGGCTTTGATAGTTTAATGTTAGTTCTCTGCTAGTGATTATTTCAAATAGGCTTTAGTTATTATCTTATGTATCTTGCTTGAATTGAATAAACTCTTGGTATAACTTTCATGATTCAAAGTGAAGAATATTCTAGTATATGTTAGTATGTTAGTGGTGGTAGATGATTAGTAAGCCATGTTCTTAAATTCTTTTAAAAACTCAAACCTCTAAACCAAATCATATCTTCATCTTCTTTCTACCCTAACACTTAACATAGAATTTTTCTTTCTTTTACAAAGAAGAACCATTAGCCTATTTAGTGTTTAAGGAAATACCGAAAAGATTTCATCGCATTCCTTTCTGTGGATTCGACCCGCATAGCTCTAGCTATCGTGGATAAATTGCGAAAGGCAGAGACTCGACCGACATTCAGATAACATCCTTCTAACCTTAACATCTCTCTATTTTTCGACAATCACGACCCAACTGGAATAGCTTAGACCTGATAAGCAGATCAAACCTACTAAGCAACTGTTTTGGTTTTCAGGCCGTTTCTCAATCATCCATAGTCCAAATGAGCCATTTTCAAAGCAGTGGATTCATTGAGATCAGAACTATATGTCTACAGTCTTCATATCAAGATTCAATCTTTGATCTTCTATCAGATTCAGTTCAATGGATCAGTATAGTAGCAGTCCAGCTGAATTAGTACATCCACAATCTAGAGCTTATTTCTGGCCTGATTCGCACTCGATTTGCACCATCCTTGAGGTAGCCATCTGCCACTTCTATTGCCACTGTCCAGAATTCTTGTGTGTGACTTTCAGTGATCGAGGTGAAACCTGCACAGAAAAATAGAGTTTAGAATTGATAGATTAAGATGTGCTAAGTTCCTCAATACTACCGCTCTAGCAAGTGGCTATGCGATCGTATCCACTAGGAGGGAAAGCGATAGAAGCATTTAGTATTCTTTCTAAGTTTATTAAATTCAGTTAAAGATTTCTTCTTAGTTTTTTGAGAAAGAAAAGAGAATAATAAGTTAAGCTAGAAAAGGAAAAATCAAATGAAATGAAAAGAAGAAGGTGTTGGTTTTTGAGATGTTTTTAAACTAATAAATTAGAAGAAAGAAAAAAAAATTAAAATTAAAAGATACCAAAATACTCATTAAACTTACTTATCTCTTTGATGCTTGCTTTACCTTGGATCTTTGGCAGTGTCTTACCTTGATTCGGAGATGATTAGCGCATAACCTATAAGATCAGATTCAGTTCTCTTCCACATTACATCATCAAAACTTCGATGAGCCAGTATGAAATGATATAGACTTAAGAAAAGGAACCCATTGTAATGATCTATCAGTGACACTTACAAAGACAAGGCTTATTCCAACGAATAAGAGTCATTGGATTTACAAGTCAACTCAAGAGTAAATCAGTTTAAAGAGTTAAAAGGAAAACAGAATAAAAATTTACTTCAATTAAATTGAGAAAAATAAGAGAAAGAAAAAATTTACATTCAATGTCACTCTCAACTCAACTTCCTCTCTTTTTCTTATGAATCTCTCTCTAACCTAAGTTACAAATAAAAAAATTACATAAAAAGAAAGAAGAAAAATCCAAAGCTAAACTAGAAACAAAAAATCTAGCTCTCTGCCAGCGGTGCCGTCCTGCTCTAAGATGTATAGTTTTTATAGGAAAATGAACAGGAGAGAAAAGTATGAAGATAGGGGAGCAAACCCTCCCCCAACAACCTCAACCAAGCCGCAGAAATACGGCTTTGGCCACATTTTCGCGGCCTGGATCTGGCCATAGAGCCAGATCTAGGAGTGTTGGATGTGGTTTTCTTCTGATATCTTCTTCTGATATCCCATATTATCCAGTTAGATTTTTAGTTTGACGTTGAGATCTTCAACAAATATGGCTCAATTCATGGTTTTGAATTAAACCCATTTAAATTTGAATTTAATTGGGCTTTCGGGCTACTTTCTTCTCCACCTCCATTATTAATACCTGCACATCATTAAACAAAAAGAGAGCTAAAATTAGCAGAGTTTATTAAAAATAAATGTGGGAATTGATCGAGGAGAATCGTGCACAGAAATATGTATTTTGAAATAAGAGTTTAAGTGTGTGTGTGTGTGTTTTGGCTTCCTCAATTCTTTCGTTATAGCATATAGGTTATATGGGTCGAATCTACAGGGACAGGAGGCGATAGAAGCATTAACAATATGTCACATATTAACGAGTTCTTCTAAGTCAAAGAATCAAAAGAAAAAGAAAAGAAAACAAGAAGATTAAAGAGAAGAAGATGAAAACATAAAACAAAAAATAGTGATGTGGTTGAAAATGGTATTTAAATCAAAGTAAAAAGAGGAAGAAAACTCCTGGTTCTTAACTATAATTACTCCACTAACTATGCTAACCTCAAGAGTGATAATTGCCTCACAATAGATCCTTGGCCATCACTAGACTTGTCTCCAAGAGCTTTTTATAGCATGGTCCCTAAGATTATTCTCCACAACAAAGCTTGATTAACAAGATACACCATACAATTAATCCATCAAAATTGCTTAGAGACAAGCATGAAATAAAGTAAGCAGTGTAAGTTAGCTTGTTAGCAAGTTAGGAGTTAGAATTCATCATCATGAGCCATTAATGGCTCTGGCAAGAGTAAGGTCTTGTATGAGGCTATTAGATTCATGTGGATTATCAATTAAGTATTGGATGATTAGTGGTTAGCAGTTAGTATGCCATGAGAGAAAACTAGCTAAGAATCATGTAAAGTTAGAGAAGTAACTAATAGAAGGAAAGGAGGAAGCTTTCATGGATTTGTCGCTCATCTGTTACATCAACACTTTCTTTCTCCTATGATCAATCTCTGGCCTAATACCAAATCTAAAGAAGAAAGAAAAATACAAAGAAAAGAAGAAAATCTTAATCTATTCTATGGAGAAGAACCCTTAATCCTGGCCTCTTCTCTCTAATTCTAGCCTTCAGATATATATATATATATATATATATATATATATATATATATATATATATATATATATATAGGCAAATGAAGCTTCTAGAAGACAAGACGACACCAAATGGCAAAGATCAGGGCCTTTGTCCCTAACTTTGCTGCGGACCCGTGGCAATGGCTATGGATTCGCGCTTGATCAGGGCCATAGGCCCTGATCTTTTGGCCCGGTCTCTTCCAGCTACGAGATGATCATTTATATGTTCAATTTTCTAATTTTTGCTTTGAAATTCCAGCATATTGGGCTTCAATATTGGGTTTAAATTTGAGTCTATTTTGGGTTCTTTTAGAAAGACCTGACCTTCAAGAAATCTCTAAAAATAATCCAAAAATAGCAATATTTAGCCTCTTTTTTACCAATTTTCCCTTCTCCTGGTATTATCTGCATAAGAGACTAAAATACAGGTAAGAAGCAATACTTTATTCATAATCGGCAAAAAAATTGATAATAAATGCAAAATTGATGATAATCATACCCTCATACTTGTCATTTGCTCATCTGGAGCAAAATAAGAAAACTAAAATTTTTATTACACCACTTTCGCAGTTGACGCGATTGCACTGAGCGTGTGCAACAAGCCTTTAAACTCTAGGTTTTTCCTAGAGGAGGAGTTATAATCTCCTGAGGGTTTTTTTTGGATTACACCCACAAAATCCATAAAGAAAAGAAAACAAATGTGGTATTTTTTGAAAATGCATTTTGAAACAATTTTAAGTGATCTAAGGTCTTACGTTAACCTAAACTATTTATCCCTAATTTGAATCTTCATGCAAGGACTTGTTATCAATTAAGGTTATGAAATCAAGATTAAATTAATTATTTGATCTTTCATAAAACCTAGATGATATGCACTTATATATTTTGGGATTTAACTTGGACTATGATACCATTTATTTATTTTATTTTTATATATTTTTCTCTTTAATTTTATTGGCTTTTCTGGTTTTCCCATGTAGCGAGTCTTTAATCGATGACTCCCAACCAGACGGTCTTAGAGCACCAGATGAGAAAACATCCCTTCAATTTAAGCATTCGAGTAAGCAGAGGCCACAAAACTAAAGGGGGTTATTTGTTTTGACACACCATTAGACTTGACTAAACATACTTTCTAAGGCATAATTAACCAGCTTAATTAGTGATCAAGTATTTTTATAATATTTTTTTATAAGGGTATTTAAGTTTTTGTTTTAATCTCTTAATGTATAAGTGAATATATCTTTAAGGAAAAATTCTAGTTAGAATTATCTTTCTAATCTTCTCCATAACCTAAAAAAAAAAATATTATCTCCTATTTTGATTCAAATTTAAGAAATCATAATCAAGGCTTCCCTAGTTCTTAATATCAACCTAATTTTCTTAAAAATAGATCAATCTTTTTTCTTTTTTTCAAAAAAATATGTTATGAAAGGAAAAATTCTATACAAAGAGAAATTCTAAAAATATCCTAAAAGAAGTGAAAAAGAAAAATCTAAAAAAAATCTACATTAGTAAATCCTCCCCCACACTTATCTCATGCATTGTCCTCAATGCATCAAAATGTTTGTATGCATGAAAATAAAAGGAGAAGAAAATTCACCTCAAGGTGGTGGTTCCGTGGAGGTCTGATCGGTGCAGAAATATAGCCCAATCCAGAAAATGTGGAGTTTGTAGGATCCCACTAATGACCGCTCCAATATAACCCAGTAATTGATTATATATTTTTTATTAGAAAATTATCCCCATCAAATTTTCAATTTGATAAATAATCTCTGACTCATTTTGTTTTTACACTGTCATTTGAGATTTGAGTGTGATTATGCAAGATGATTGCTTTGGGCTCAAAAGGTATAAGAACTAATACCAACTCAAAAAATTGATTAAAATCAAGTAATGATTCAGGAGTCAAAATTTATTCAAAATTTGATCCAAACTAAAAAAAATTAGGTTCACACATTTGTCCCATCAACGGAATGTGATTTTGAAAGATTGATAATTCAGTTTCAAAATGTATGGGCGCAAGATTAAATACTAATTCGGAAAAGTGATTGAAATCAGGCAAAGATACCGAGTCAACATTGAGTCAAGAAGTGAAATTGAATTACCAAGTTAAGATTTGGATTCAGTTCAATTTTAAGAAGGGTAAACTTGCCAAATTGTCCATGTGGTTCTCAAAACTTTGATATTTGTCAAGTTTAAGTGATTGTGATAAAATTGAATTTTAGTTTCCAAAACAATATGATTCCTGGGCCAAATCAATAGGGTTAGAAATATCCAGAGTGGTCAAAAATTGATAAGAGAGAGTTTTCTCATTCCTATAAGTGTTAACCAATTCGCTCGTTTGTGCTTCTAACCTAACGATGGACTGGGTAACAGAATTTGTGTCTGAATCATGTCTTCCATACTCTTTTCTAACTCTACCGTTCTTCTTGAAAGGTGAGTAGGAAGGTTGGTTTTGAAAACTTTGGTAAAATTGTGAGTCCATTAGATTTTGAAATTGTTGTTCAAACTCACGCAAGATATCCATACTCTTTTTTCAAGTAGGATTTTTTTTCTCATGGGGAGGTGGACTTGAAAGGGTATGTATGAATCTTGAAAATTCTATGTAAATTGGGAGTCCAACATATTTTGAAATTGTTGCTCAGACTTACGCAAGGCTTCCATACTCTTTTTTAACTCAGATTTTTGTTCAATTGGGTGTTCTGAAAAAGGAGTATATGAAATTTGGTTTTGGAAAATTTGTGAAGATTGTGAGTCGACCATGTTTTGAACTTGTTGTTGGGACTCAAGCATGACTTCATACTCTTTTCTAAATGTGAAGTTTTTAGTCGGTGGTTTTAGAAAAGGAGTATATGAAGCAAAATGTGGAAAATATTTTATGGACAAGATGGTTGAACATTTGACTCGGGGAAGGTGAATCCCTATTCTTTGTGAAGAGTTGAAATTATTTTAAAAATTTTAGTCATAAGATTGGAGGTATGTGTTATATTGAGTCAGATAAATCCAATCCTCCCTATTTGATTGACTAATGTTTATACAAAACCAGTTGGAGTTATCTGACCCAAATGAGTCGGGAGAAATATGGATTCATATTAAAGTTGAAAATTTTTTATTGAAATCCATTTCACAATAAACACAACAAAAAAAACAAATAAATAACAAGAAAGAAAAATCAAATAAGCCTATGCTAGGGTTAATCTAGATCTAAATGACTCTTAACTGGTCGACTGTTCAGGAGAGGGCTATTGCAATATCTGACCACGAGCTAATCGGCCGGGTAGGGAAAATTCAGTGAGAGGTATCCATACGTAAGCAACGGGTCTTAGTTACGTCAAACTACTGAATCTTCGAGGCGTAACCTCTTAATCCCCAATCTTTAGATACCGATTTGGTAAGAGTCTGATACTAATAACTTCCTTCTGAGATCAATCGCTTAATAAGTCCGAGATATCCTTAGGGGCCAACTCTAGCAAGTTTTATTTAGGCTTGGGTTGTGTGAGTGAGGAGGTGATTTTGGTCAAGGGAGGGTAATGACTTTCACACCTTATCTTGTCATGGGATTTAACCTTAATTCTGATTCGTGCACGTATGCAATTAGGTAAGAATAAAAACTTAAGCAAGTAAATCACCCAGGTATTTGTCCTAAGCTATATGCGATGTAATATGTACACCTCACTACAGCTCACAACAACATAATAAAATACAATAAATGGAATTGAAATTACACGTGTCTATAATGCAAATGTCTAAACCGCGCTTTTAAATGATCCAGTTACCCTTTTTTATTGATTTTATTATAGTGAACAGGTAAAGAAATACAAGAAAATTGATAGCAGAATATACTAAAACATGAAACTCTAAAGTTCTCTGCAAAACCTGGGCCTTGGCACCCCAAAATTGCCTCACAAATGCCTTTATTGCTGCATTTGCGCGACTTTCTTGTGGCAGCAGGCTCCCTGCTTTCAAGAGCAGGGAGCTATAGGCCAGGGGGAATTTTGCTATACTTATTTTCTTCAAATTGTTACCTGCACATAGAACAGAGAAGAGAATGTTAACAAAAATGTGAACTCAAACCATTCTCATCCCCGACCATGGTGCCAAATTTAATCGGAGGAGAACTGTACACAGAAATATTTGAAAATAAGAGTTTAAGTATGTGTTCTTTGTCTTCCTCGATACTTCTGTTATAGCATATAGGCTATACAGGTTGAATTCACAGGGACGGGAGGTGATATAAGTATTAACAGTGTGTCACGTTAGTGTTAACGAGTTCTTCTAGATTTCAAAGAATCAAAAGCAAAAGAAAAGAAAACAAGAAGAAGAAGAGAAGAAGATGAAAACATAAAACAAAAAATAGTGTTGTGGCTGGAAAATAGTTTTTAAAGCAAAGTAAAAAAAGGAAGAAAACTCATAGTTTCTAACTACTATATTGCTCCACTAATCATACTAACCTCAAGAGTGATAGTTGCCTCACAATGGATCATTGGCCATCACTAGACTTGTTTCCAAGAGCTTTTCAAAGCATGGTCCATAAGATTGTTCTCCACATCAAAGTTTATTACAAGGTGCACCATACAATTAATCTATCAAAATAGGTTAGAGGCAAGCATGAAATAAAGTAACTTATGCAAGTTAGCTTGTTAGCAAGTTAGGAGTTAGAACTGGCTCTTGCAAGAGCAAGGCCTTGTATGAGGCTATTAAGTTCATGTGGATTATCAATCAAGTGTCAGATGATTAGTTGTTAGTATGCCTAAGAAAAAACTAGCTAAGAATTATGTAGAAGTTAGAGAAGAAATAATAGAAGGAAAGGAGGAAGCTTTCATAGATTTGTCACTCATCTATTACATCAACGCTCTCTTCTACCACGACACCACTAGCATGTTCATTTCTATCACGTCACCACTAGACAACAATATTTATTATATAAAATGAGATATGACTATAGACATGACCTGATGATAACCGGCTAGGTGAATCAATCTTTGGTCTAATACAAAACTAAAAAGAAAGAAAAATATAAAGAAAAGAAAGAAAATTTCTAATCTATTCTATGAAAAGAACCCTAATCCTGGCCTCCTCTCTCTAATTCTGGCCTTCTGAAGAGATATATAAGAAAATGAAGCTTTTGGAAGACAAGATGACACCACGCGTAAAGATCAAGGCCTATGGCCCTAACTTTGCCACGGACCCGAGGCAAGGACCATGGATCCGTGGCATGATCATGGCCATAGGCCCTGACCTTTTGGCCCAGGTCTCGTCCAACTGCGAGATGATCCTTTATATGTTCATTTTTTTATTTTACTCTGAAATTCCAGCATATTGGGCGTCAATATTGAGCTTCAATTTGAGTCTATTTTTGGGTTCTTCTAGAAAGACTTGCCTTTAAGAGATCTCATCAAGTGTTAAATGATTAGTGGTTTAGTAGTTAGTATGCCATAAGAGAAAACTAGCTAAGAATCATGTAAAAGTTAGAGAAGAAACTAGTAGAAGGAAAGGAGGAAACTTTCACAGATTTATCACTCATCTATTACATCAACACTCTCTTTCTCCTATGAATCAATTTCTAGCCTAATACCAGATCTAAAAAAGAAAGAAAAATATAAAAAAAAAAAAGAATAGAAAATCCTAATCTATTTTATGAAGAAGAAACCCTAATCTTAACTTCCTCTCTATAATTTTGGCCTTCTGGAGAGATATATATTGGAAAATGAAGCTTCTGGAAGACGAGACGACGCCATGCGATAAAGATCCGGGCCTATGGCCCTGACTTTGCGGTGGACCTGCGGCAATGGCCGCGGATCCGTGGCCTGATCAGGGCCATAGGCCCTAATCTTTTGACCCCAGGTCTCATACAGCTGCAAGATGATCCTTTATATGTTCAGTTTTCTAATTTTTGCCCTGAAATTCCAGCAAATTAGGCTTCAATATTTGCTTCAATTTGAGTCTATTTGGGTTCTTCTAGAAAGACTTGGCCTTCTAAAAATCTCCAAATTATTCCAAAATAGCAATATTTAGCCTTTTTTTTTACCAATTTGCCCTTCTCCCAGTATTCTCTACATACATAAGAGACCAAGACACAGGTAAGAAGGAGTATTTTTATTTATAAACCGGTAGGAAAATGCAATAACAAAATGCTGAGTTGATGACTAATCAGGAATGTAATAATAAATATTGTAATATGCGTGTACAATCATACCCCTATCTTATCTTTTTGCTCATCTTTGAGAAAAACAGAAAACTAAAAGTTACACTTTCACACACATTATGTGACTGCACTGAGCATGTGCAACAAGCCTTTAAACCTCGATGTTACGCTTTAAGGAGGAGTTGTAGTCTCTTAAGAGTTTTCAGTGAATTACACTCACGAAATCCATAAAAGAAAGTAAAAACAAAGTGCTGATATTTTTTAAAATGTATTTTGAAAGAGAAAGAAAATATTTGAAGTGTTCTTGCAAAAACTAGTAATCTATAAGTCATAATATCACTAAATTATTCATTTCTAAACTTCGTCTCTATTCAAAAACTTGTTATCAATCAAGGTACGGATTAAAACTATATTTCTCACCTAGTCTATTATTTTATCTTAAATCATATGCACCTTGTGACCGTGAATGTTTTGACTAAGAATTCTTCAACTTTAATTCTTATGCCTTAATTTATATTTTATGATGATAATATCCCTTAGTTCTATTAGACTTTCTAATTCACCCATGTAACGAGTCTTACGTCAGTGACTCCCAAATCGGACGATCATAGGGCAGTGGTGAGAAAACACCCCATGGACTTAAGGACTGGAGCAAATAATGCCACAAAACTAAGGGTTTTGATTGGTGATATGAACCACTTTTAGGCATTAATATCTATGCTTAATGAGGCACAAATACCCAGCTTAATCACTAGATTTTATATATATATATATATATATATTATATATATATATATTTAAATAAGACATAAGAATCTTTGTTTTTGAACCCTAAATGTGTAAGTGTATAAAGTGTGCATATTTCATTAAGTAAATATCAAGACTAAATTACTTTTTCAATTTTTCTTCCTAACCCTAGAAATCAAACAAACAATCTTACTTTGACCAAGTATAAGAAATCTTAATTATGATTCTTCTATTCCTTAAAATTAACTTAATTTCTTACAAAAGTTGGTTAAAATATTATTTTCTTTTTCAAAAAGTTCTAAACAAAAATATTTTTTTATATAATATATATAGAAAGAAGAAAAAAACCTATATTAGCAAACCCTCCTCCACATCTATCTCATGTGTTGTCCCCAATGTATGAATGAATGCATTTACATGAAAAGAAGCAAGGGAAGAAAAAATGTTACCTTAAGGTGGTCAGATTGGGGCAAGCATTGCTGGCCATCTAAATAATGTGGTAATTGGTGGAACGCACCTTTCACCTCTTTTCAATTTACATTGTTATCATCCCTAACTTGATTAGGATCATGCAAGATTCTAACATGAAAATTATCCCGGTTATATGACCATTCTTGAAAAATCATCTAGAAGTCATTTTGTTCAATACCTAGGTCCAATAATAGAATGTGATTTAGTGGAGAAGTTAATTTAGGCTCTTCAATTAAAGGTATGAGAAACAATATTAACTCAGGAATATGACTCAAATCAAGTTTAGGTTCAAGACTCAGGTTTAGATTAAGAGTTGGGTCTAAATTAAAGAATAAAGTTCACATTCATTATCCATCAATAGAATGTGGGTATGCGAGATTGGTGACTCAAGTTCTAGATTTATAGGTACGAGAATTAATGTTGGCTCAGAAACATGATCTAGATCGGGTAAGGATACCTGATTGGTCGCTAATATTGCATATTTAGTATCATATTTCCATACTTATTTTAGAATAAAAGCCTGCATTGTCCTAATTAATTGTTTAATTTATTTGCAGGCCCAATCCTTAAGGAGATGAAGAGAAATGAGCCCAAAAGCCCACCAGAATTCTGAATTAAATCAGAATTAATTCGCACACACTAATCAGGGCAAATCAAGAGGTTGAAATCGCTTGAGAAGAATCCTCTCAGAATCGATTGGTTAAAGCCAAGAATCCAAGGTCATTTCGTCAGAATCCGGGGCTCAAACGAAGAAACTAACAAAGGATAAAGCTAGAAGAAACTCCTAGGATGACCCACCAACAGGGTGTGGCCACCTGGCCACACCCTAGCTGCGAAAACGCGGCCCAGCCGCGTTTTCGCGGCAAAGTTGGGGAGTTAGGGGGAGCGTTTGCTCCCCCGATCTCCCGGGATCCTGATGGTTAGGGTTTTGCCTATAAAAAGCCAATCTGTGCGCTGAAATTGGACGCCAATGCAGAATTAGGATTTAGACTAGTTTTCCATTTCTTTAGTTTAGGTTTTTGTTTATCTTTTTCATGTAATTGTAATTTTCATTTATGTAAATAAGAGGAGGTCAGACTTTCATCGAAGAACAAGAATGAAGCTGGAGCTATAGTGACAATGGTGTAAGGTTTTCTTTCTTTTCTTTGATTGTTATGAAATCAAATCTTTGTTCTTTCTTTGTATGTACTTCTTTTTAGTTTTCTTTATCTTCTTCTTTTCTACTTTACTCTTCTTTTAGTACAAATTATCTTCCAAGTGAGTCTAAAACATCGAAAGAGCCTTGCCTTTGCGAGTGCCACCGATAGCTCATGAAGATGGAATTGTGAGTCTCTCTGTATCATTTCATACTTGAAGTAGTCTTGATGATGTAATGTGGAA